>WIPJ01004142.1:254701-293541 GCA_018155075.1 Cassiopea andromeda | reverse complement strand
TGCACTTCTGCACTAGAAGCATTATCCTGCTGATCTTCATCAAAGGTTTGATCACTCTCTGCACAAAGACCACCCAACGTCAAATGGGACTCATCTTCCATATCCTTTCCATGGTCATCTAATGAGCCTTGCAAGCTTTCATGATCAGAATCATCATCATCAAAATCTGACATATTTCCATCAGGCAACAAAACAATATTGAGAGAATCTGAGATCGTATATCTCTTTTCCATTTCCTAATCGAAGAGATAAACAGTAAAAATGGGAGTGAGCAAATTAGGTTTTTCGTCTATAGTGGCCAAATATAAGTAGTGTGTATTACCATCTATCATAGATAAGAAAAATTTTATGGTGCTATCTTCAAAAAGAATCCTGTGCTATTCATAACTATTTCGCAATGCACGAGGGGCCCTTCCAGTTCTATTTCCGTAGGTTCCCTTTCTAAAAAGTCCTACTTTAACAAATATTATATTTTGAAGTAGCTTGAAAGGTGAAGGTAATGTATTATTAATAAAAGACCATACGTAGAACTGGTTTATCAACATACCTTTGGTTTAATTTCAATCTTGTCAACAAAATGGTGTTTCTCACGGTCTCGAAAGATTTTAGAAGCGTGATAAGAGAATGTTTCTCTAGAACTTCGGTTCCCGGGCTAACCAGTGTTGTTTTTCGGAGCCCTAAACGGCAAGCCAGTCCGTCTCTGCTTTTAATGCCAATAACGTTTGATTTACGCAAGATCGCAAAATTGCTCCTTCTGGAAATGTGAATTGAAGCCTTCTGAACATGCTTGCAAAATATTTCTCAATTATTCGAAACTATGTGTTATCAGCTTTTTCGCAAAGAGAATGCACCTTTTACTCCCAAAAACACTCTTCTCGAGCGGTTTCTTGCAACATCATTGGCTTATTAAGAAGACGATTCCTTGGATGATGATTCCATTTTTAGTCAATTAAGATTTGATGCCTATGCTTATAGACTATGGGTATATTGGAGAAAAAATGGGAAACTCCTACCGTTTTTCAACAAATCTGACCATTCTTCGTGAGAACGTCAATAACTTTCATTATTTCTTCTATGATGTTCCCAAGGAGACAAGCCTAGCATATAAGGGTTCTTAGGCCATATATAGCATATATAGACAATGGGTATATGGCATGAAAATAAAAACTCGTATCTTGTTAAGAGAAAAAATTTCACAGCGAAATCGACAATTTTGCTTTAAATAAGTCGAAAGCTTTCAATATTCCACTTATGGCGTTCCAAAAGATACAATCCATGCAAATAGAGGCAAGTGGAGGAAATCTATATAACTACTTCATCTCAGATTCTTCTGTTCATAGCTTGTAAATTCGTCAAGCCACCAGGAGTACAATATCCATCTCCTTGTAATAGAGGACCCTTTATGGGCTCAGAAAGTATAATATTTTAACTGTAAATAATGGAAAACTCCTCCACTTTTCAAACAAGCTACTGATTCTAACATCTTTCCATACTTAATTAAAAGCTCACCTTACTGACTCCTGTGCTCACCAATAAATTTTTATTAGATCTATTTTAATCATTTATGTTGATTTTTCTGATGTTTGGAAATTTCTTTTTTACTTTATCTTTCACAGAGGGAGGATCTCTTTCAATTGGTTTAACACAATCACTTCATATTCTTTGTGTAAAGCTTTTTGTTTATTTATTGTAATTGCATTTAGTTGCAACATTTCGAAGAGAACCTTCACTTTTTTGAAAGTCTTCTTAAAAAGTCTCTTAACACTTTGTTTTCTTATTGGCAGCATGCGGTGGGGATTACAAATACTCATACAAATATGACGTTACTTCGCCCAGCTATGGCGTCTCACAATATCCAAACAATACTGATTGTACATACAAGATGTCAAGCATTGATGGCTATGGATTAAAATTAGTATTCAATGTATTTGATTTGGAGAACAGCACTGGATGCAAAAATGATAATGTAACAGTACACAGAGGAACAGACCCTAATTCAAACCCCTTGATTGCAAAAAGATGTGGAACAATGAAGTCTGATCTGGCTTCAACATCTACACAGCTTTCAGCAAGATTTCTATCCAACTCTTTTGTGTCTAGCATCGGCTTTAATATAACTGTGTTTGGTAAGCATTACTTTATCATATCATATGCATGATTTTTTTCTAAGTACTTTGAGAGTTCCTGATATAAGTATTGAATGAATCACTAATGAAAATTATGTTTCTTGATGAAGAAAGTGCAGCTTGGGAGAGTAGAAACTCTTGAATTTTCACCACTGCATAGATTGGAGGCCCTTTCAATAATACTAATAATTGCAACTACTATATCATAGTTAAAAGTCTTAATGCTATACTGACAAAAGCATTTTAGATCACAATACTAGTGATAATTATTAGATTTTTGGATTAAGCTCCAATTTACTCTATTGCACAAATGTATCAGGCACAAACCCACTTAGTCATTAGTAATCATTTGTAGTCTGTTAAAGTAGGTTCCTTGCTCTACAAGGACTTCTGCTATAAGCTTAATAAAATAGTACTAAAGTGCATATTGGAGCGCATTGCGCACTGACCATCTACTTCTAAAACATTTTCATGTATCTGGATAGTTGCATGTAAAAGAGTTTCTCTACCGTAATGACTTCAAGGCTTCAGTTCCTCGTTTTTTCTAATTCTCTTGCAAATATTCTTTGTTCTGAGAATCTACCGTACATATCTGCTTTGTCTAGGACATCTTATCTAAAATTACTTAATTCTTTCATGCATTTTGTTGACTCATAGCTTGCTATCGTTTACTGACGGCTGACAGAGGAACGATTTCTTCTCCAAAGTACCCTCGCACATGCCCCAGAAATGCTTTCTGCCTGTATGAAATAAAGCTTGAAACTGGCTCTAAGCTAAAGCTGGACTTTGAGAAATTTGCCGCTTTTGACAAGGACTATTTGAAAATTCAAAACAGCTCACATGCAGCCGAAGCTATTTTTGAAAACGTTACTAATGTTGGTGATGTTGAAATACAAGAATATGGTAACATATTATATTTGGAGCTTAGTTGTGATGTGCTTCGTTCTTCGCAATGGCATGGATTCAAGCTGTTCTACTATGACAATCAAGGTATGCAAATATTTGCAATTGCATTAATGCATTAATGCATTAATGCATAAGCTCAAACACCATGTCGTTTTCAAATTGAAGAAAAGATAAGGATTTCTCCTGCCTAAATTACAGATCCTCAAAAATTTCTAATTTTACAAACTGTTAGAATTAATACTTCTCCAAGCTTTCCAAAGGGGCATATCTTTTACTAAGATATGCCCATTTGCGAAGCTAGGTTTGAGCAACGCCTGGCATATATAGATCTTTGGGTTCTTTGAAGTAGAAATAAAAGACTATAATTAAAGTTCTTCTATAGTACTAATAATCCTTGAGCTTCCTACATTATTGAAATAAAGCCCAGTGCATATTAACGATTTTTATCGCCAACGACTGCGATTTTGTCTTTGGCGATTGACACTGGATGCTCGCACACTTGCGACTTTTTGCTTATAAATGGCTGTTCTGAAAGCAAGCTTTAACCTGAAAGATGCCTCCAGTGGCTTCTTTGTTCGTCAAAAATGGTTTGGTTGAATTTTACACACTAAAAAATCAACTGCTCTGACGTTAATAAGTTGAGGAGTAACAAAAGTATTTGGAGTTGGCTTTGAACAAGTATTTGGAGTTGGCATTGAACAAGTATTTGGAATTGGCTTTGAACTTTAGGCAGGCAGTTTTTGAAAAACGTTTCTTGGGAATCCAGGAAAAATAGAAAAAAAAGCATCATTAGTATCTTAGACTGTAAGAAGTATGTCCTAAGTTTGAGACTTTTACTTTTCAATATATTTTCGTCTTCTTTAACGCTCCAAGACAACACAACTACGTAATCCTCCCTTTGATGAATCATAGGCAAGTCGAAACTCTGCCAAACACTCCTAACTTTGCAATATATAGCGCTATACATTTTGCAGCAAAGTTGAGAGTGTGTATTGAAGGTTGACCAAAACGTTATCAACTTTTCACTCGACACCACAACAATCTCTGAAACAAGTGTTGAAATGTGCATGATCCTTAGAACAATAGCTCACGTGAATTGAAAGTTATTGATTATTGGTTAATAGATGAAAAACTCATGCAACGAACGATTGCAATTTCCTGCATTTTGTCGCTGACGACTAAAAAATATCTAGCATGCTAGATATTTGTTTTGTCGCTGGCGACAAAAGTTTTTCTGTTTTGATTTCCCGCAGATTTGGAATTGTTGCCTCCGGCAACAAAAATGGTAGTCGCTGATGACAGAAGTCGCTATTTTGCGCTGTGCTTGAGATGTTTTTATCTGCAACTAAGTCCAAGGCCCAGTTTAAGCATCGAATTTCTGCCGTGTAGAATTAAATTGGATTTCAAGCGGCAGTAGTGCGACTAGTAATTGATTTAAACATCGCACAAAATTTTGCCGCATCTAATAGATCTACCTTTGGCTATCTCAATGGGGCTGGTCATTAATTCAACTCAATAGAATTAGGCATGCTAGCAAAACCAATGAATGAAACTGTCTCTCTGTGTCGCCGCCATTATGTAAACTTAAACTGCGTAAGCCAACTGACTGAATTGTTTGTAAAAGATGGACCAATCGTCATTTGATTTAATTCGATGCAGCAGAAATTCGACTGTTTAAAGCAAGTCGCACTCTTGCTGAATCAAGCGGCAAAGCTGCTGAATGACTGCCGCAATAAATTATTTAATGCGGCAGTTGATTTAAACATCGCATTACTGTTGAATTTAATCGACACTTAAGTTTTTTCTGACTGAATAATTTAGTTCGACACGGCAGAAATTCGATGTTTAAACTGGGCCCAAGTCAACTAACGTTGAAACCCTCTAAATGTCGATTGATTTAATTAGCAGCACATAATAATTTGAGCGATTGCCGTAGGCTTTATTATTTAAATACCTAAAATAGGTACGTGCAGTAAGCACAAGCCGTGCCAAAATGGAGGAAATTGCACAGATATAGACACAAAAAATCGAACGTTCAGTTGCGCATGCCCTCTGGATTATGAAGGAAAAAATTGTTCAAAGAAGATTATCCCGTGTGATAACAATCCTTGCTTGAATGGTGGAACGTGTGAAGATATTCCAAGCAGAAATAATCTCCCGCCAACATTCAAGTGTACTTGTGTAGGGGATTTCACTGGTCAGAGATGTGAAACATTGATGGGTAAGTGGCTATTGGCCTTTCATGCAAGTTCATCTAGTGCAATTATGATTAATAGAGCTGTGCGCAGTAGGAAATAAATCTGGAACCAAATGCAGCAGACCAATTGTAGTTTTGCTATAGATGCATTTATTAGTGGGATATGTTTTGGGCACCCATTTTATTCTATCATTTTAGAATTCTATTTGTAAAAATTATTTTACTTTTGTGCTTATTAAGTTTTGCTTCATGTACAAGGTAAGTCGGAGTTTTTTGAGTTAAAGCAATGTGCTTCATACATTTAAGGTGCATGCATAAAATACAGTCCATGTCAAAACAATGCTCAATGTGTGGATATTAGCAAAGTTAACAATACCTATCGTTGTACTTGTACATTGGACTACAAAGGAGAAAATTGTTCACAGCTTATAATCCCTTGTGAAAGTAACCCGTGTTTACATCAAGGAACATGCACCAACATACGTAGCATAAATAATGCGCCACCAACATTCAGATGTTTTTGCACTGAAGAATATAGAGGTACAGCATGTGAGCATTTTATTGGTAAGTGTTTTTCTTCTCATTTTTACATATTCTTTGGATACGTTTCTGTATTGAACACCAGAAGTGTTGTTAGGGATTAATGATCTTTGCTTTCTACGGGTAAGCGCAAACAGCTGTGCACAGGAGCGGATCCAGCACAGATTGTAACTTCTTCACAATGGTGTAGCCACAACAGGGCGTGGTCTTAACAGGGCTTGGTCAAAGGAGTGGAAAGGAAAGGGGAATAAGGTCATGGAGGTCTAAAAGTAGTTCAGGGGGGACAGAGGAAAAGAACTCCTCATTAATTTCTTTATAAATTGGCTAGGAAAATACTAGTTAGCTTATATACATAACACGTTAGCATTGCTTTTCAAAGGCTTAAATTGATAAACAATATATTTGCAATCTCAATGCTGGAAAGCTCTTTCTTCTGAGGGAGGTAGCTACCTCTATCCAATACAGTTGACATCCGCTATCTCGAAAATTTGCTATTTCGAACCAATTTCTGCTTCCATTGGTTTTGCTATAGATCTACGTATAGAAAAGCTGTTCGCTATCTTTCGCTATCTCAAACTTTTTGTTCTTGGTTATGTGAGAAAATTAAAAGTAAGAGTATCAATCTGATTAAACAACAGATGACAGTTATCAGATTGAAAAGACAGTGTCATAATATAATTTAAATATTCTATTAAGTAAGTGATAACTGCTCTGGCAGTCTGACAATAAAGCGTTTTGACCCTTCTATCATCAATGTGCAAGGTACCTGCATGCCATCACCATTACCAAAGCTTACAGGTTTCCCTTTTACAACTGCATGACAATAACTGTACTGATCGGCTCTCAAGAAACAAGATTGTTTTCCCAAATTTCCCATTTTTTCCTTTTGGTAGATGACCAACAATGTTTTTTATTTTTTTAAAAGGCAAACGTCGTACTTATCCATAATATTATCAGTTCTATTACAGTTTTAAGTTTTTCGCCAATCTGCAGTGTCCGTTTCTCCTGTTAAGCATGATACCCTTTGACATACGAATCTATTTCAATGCTTGTAACGACTGCCATAGGAATCTGGTTCTCAACATGCACAATGTTGCCGTCAATTGCAACTCTATTTGTTGCATTTGCCATACTTCTAAAACCACTGTATACTAACATGACGTTTTTGAGTATTTGACGTATGACATTAGATGCTTATTTTTCTTAATGATTTTGTTTGACTTGTAATTTTGTATTAGTGACTACATTTCCTTTATTTCTGCCTGTTAAACCTTCCAGATTTGAAAAAGATTGGATTTTTTGGGGTCATCCGATAACTCGAACATTGGCTGTCTCGAACAATTTGTCGTTTCCTTTCAGAGTTCGAGATAGGCGATGTTAAGTGTATGTACATTGTTGGATACTGGAGCAACAATCACGAATATGTTTGCTTGGCCCAAGTGCTGTTCAAAGTAATTGCTATTCAGACATGCAAATATGCGATTCAATGACTGTGAAATGTTTGCTGTGATTAAAGTAGCAAAGTTTTCATGCACTAAGAAATTCAGTATCCCAAGACTATAGGAATCCTTCTTGAAGATACATGGCATATTGACACGTTGCATAGCTATCCTTAACCATTTTTCTCGCTAGGGCATAGAATATTGAGACACGTAGAATGCATTCTCACTAATAAGTGGTTTTTCCAGAAAAATCAGAGGAATAGAGGTAGTGAATTTGCCGAGAATTTTGTAAGTAGCCCCGTATTTGTTGAGTAGACGGGCTTATTATAATGAAAAGGTTTACAAGAAAATTGAGGCGTAGGCAAAAAGTGTATTTATTATTTACAAAACGTGTATTTGGCTTTTGGTCCACTACGTTTGCCAAGAATTCGCCAAATTTTTCCCTCTTGCTCCCTAGTAGCCACCACTGCTCCCTCCAGCTAATAGAAACTAACAAGATAATGAAATCTACTCCTTATGAGGCCAACTTCTGCTCCCTCCAGCTAATAGAAACTATCAAGATAATGAAATCTACTCCTAAGGAATCCAACTTCTGGAACATGGAAATAACATTTCAGCTCGAAATAGGGAAGATCAGAGTTGTTGTCATTTCGTAGGCCTAAACGAAATAGCAGCTCATCGAAAAGTACTAAATACAGGAGAAAAGTTTTTTTTCTGTCATTGAGTATTTCAAATAGTCTACAGAGCAGGTCAAAATCAGTTCCTTCACATTTCTCACAACATCCCTAACAGAACAAGAGTTTTCCCAATGCTTCTATACAAATACATGTACTGTAAACCCATAAAGCTCGCTGCTTTCATTTTTCAAAAGTTTGTTTGCTGTGCAATCTTCTCGTTATACCGCACAATAAATTTTTGCTGCCTTACTATTGTAAGTTATGCAGCAAAATAGATTATGGAACGAAGCATGAAAGGCTCACCAATAACATGACAGGCTCACCAATAACATGACAGGTTCACCAATAACATGACAGGCTCACCAATAACATACAGATATACAATGGCACACATGCAGTAGATTGTCTCTCAGCATCCCATATGTGGAGAGAGCAAGTAGACAGTAATAAAACTTTTACGAAAAAGAGGTTGATCGAAGCTTTCAGTACCAACTACTCACGAGTCGAAACTTAAATTTTGGTATGCAAAAATACTAATTGAGAATGTCTGATTGCTTAACGTATGGCCTGTGCGGCGTACTGGATTCACCACTGGCTGTGTATAAGAAGTTGCATATTCATATGACTTACATAATGAAGAGTGATCATCCACTTAATACCTGCATAATGCACTGCCATTGTTTCTGTGGAAAAAGCAAGACCATATTCAATATTGCAAATAGATTATAGGCGATATATTGGAAGTCTAGTCTTGGGAGAAGAGCCTAAGTATTTCTATGAAATTCTAGTATAAGTTAAGACTAAAGATGCTGAAGATCCACTCTGCTTTTTATTTTTCTATTAAATGGGATATTTTTGAGAGCCCATGTCTCCTCGTACATGAATTGTATTGAGAATGAAAGTTCCTATCTCATCAAATATATTATGCTGATGTCAATTTCATTGCAGAGTAAGCTTTCCAACAGAGTTGCTGTGAGCAAAGTCTAATAGCAATGGAAGGCAATAATGATTTTGTCTTGTTTACATTTAGATGGCTGCAAGGAGTATAGAAATGACAGCAGATGGCAAAGAAGCATTTCCAACAGGGCTTCACCAAGCTTTTGTGATGGATTATTGCAGTTTTCTTGGTATCGTTTTGTCAGCAATGCTGGACCAGACATGCCAACCACTTGCCCAAATGAAACTTCATGCGGTTTGCATACTTTTTCTACAAAATCTTTCAACTGAAAGTAATGTTTGTTAAGCTTGATTTCCATATAGCCAAGTGACATTTTCCTTGTTTCCACCAATATGATCTGGTGTAAAAGCTTTCTTACGGTACTACGGGGAATTGGCTGAAGTGCTAAGCTGCCGGCAACCAAAGGAAGAGAAAGTTAAACTTATTCAACTTTCTTACGGTTGCTTCCTTGCAGCTTCCCGTCACCTTCCCGGAAGCTTCCTATACAATGATACCGCAAGAAAGTGCTTCCATTTAATCTTAATGATTGGAGCATATAAGGTAGTTCATAGTCGAACATAAAAGACAGAAGATGGAACGTAGAAGGTGGCAGTTGGCTGAAAGCAGTCCTTGGTACCTCATAGTTATATGGAATCCAGTCTTTTATTTAGCTTTTAGCCCATACTCTGGTGGTCATACCTTCCTCTTATTTTATACAGGTGCTAGATTTTTTTCATTGAGACGGGATTGCATTGGGGTACTAAGTATATGATTCTGAGTACGTTGTATGGCTATCAATTGCCATAAGTTAGCATGCGTATTACTGGAAGTTGATAATCTAGCTTTTTATTATTGAATAATCTAGGAATTCATTGTTATAATTGCACAGAGTTTGGTAGGTATCAACTCTATGTGTAATTGGATCGCTTACTAAAATATCAGTAGAGTCACTAAAAATTGAACTATAGCATAGTAGCTCAAAGATCATTCAAACATTTTGATTGAAAATCATACTCTTCCCGTCTATATTATTACTTTTTGATAACCTTCCAGGTACTGTTGGGTCTATTTGGATAAATGGGACGTTTGATTTGCAAGTTGGAGCCGAGGCAGATATGGTTGCCTGTGCCCGGAATTCAACAAGTTGCTGCTCAGCATCATGGGATATTAGAATCAAAAGATGTCAAGGGTTCAATGGAACTACTTTCAATGTTTATCGTCTACGTAGGCCGCCGTCTTGCCCAATGGCCTATTGTGCCGGTAAACATTCAGTTCTTATTCTAGCTTGTATGTTGAAATTTATGATTTGATCCTTTGCCAGGATTGGAAAAACTGGAAGTGTATTATCTATTTACATCAACTAACAAGCTTACCACAGCTTGATAAATTCTTCTGATTTGGGAAATGTTTACATCATCAGCAATGCCTTTTTTAAGGCAAAAAAGTTGAGTTATTACAGCTCCATAGCATAGGTATACTATTCTTTGTACACAATTCTCAAATAATTTACCTTATTTCCTTTGTTTATCTTCAGGAACAGAGTTGCCATGCCCAACAAACTATAACTCAGTTAATGGATTCTCACCAAATTGCACTGGTATGAAGCTACGCTTTTGGAAAGTTGCTTTACAATTCTTGTTATTCATATACTTTGTTTGTTATTGTTGTGCTAGAATATGTGCAAAGCATTCCCTTTGTGTATTATTTTTCCGTCCAAAAATTACTTATATACCTTTCACCAATACACACGAACATATGCGCTTCTACACATAAATGTACATGCAACCATGCTACAAAAATAGGCAAACATAGACTACAGAAGCACTCATGTATATCTCAATTATGTATCAAAGCCAATACTATGCCTTATTTTCTTCATCCAAATATCTCTGTGTAACAATCTTAGGTGCTAGGAGCGATTTTTTCTGATCTATTAACTCTCAACTTACTATGCAATAAATTCTTTTTGAAACAGAAACCCACCCACAGATCTTAGAGTCTCCAAGAGTGTATCCAGACGTGGAAGACAATCAGTTGGTGTTTAAATGTGAATTTAAAAGCAATACAAAAGAAAATGTTGCCCGATTTCATGTCTCTTGGTATGAAGAATTTCCGCTAAAGCAACTCGATAAGACCGAGATCATAAATGGCACTGAGAGAGTTGCCAAACTGCTAATGCGAAGTACCCCTTCAAATGGCTCGCAAATCTTTAGGCTGGGAAAGAAGGTCAGCTTCAGTTGCCTCATAGCTTCTTCGAAAAGTTTTTACAATGTAGCAAACATCACTCTACATTATCTTTTCAAATCACGCATTTCTATAGTCATTGAAAAGATTTGTTTCATTATCTCTGCATGAGATTGATAGAAGGATGCTCATAAGTTTTCATACTCAATTTTCCATAGACGGTAAGACCTTGTAGAGCTTTAAGGAGTGCCTGTCAAACAGCATTGGCTTTTCCGACAATTGTTTATTAATAAAGTGGTCAATGATCATCATTAATTTCTTTCTTCTACAGATATTCTGCAAGGTATATAGTTGGTACGAAGGCAGACCGTATGGCAGAGTGAATGGGCCTGTGAAAGAAAGCAATCATTTTTTTGCTGGAGTGCAGGTATCTACACATGCTTTTGAAAGTTCAGACGATCAGCTTATTCTCCATAGATTCCCATTAATTCTCTTCCTCTCTTGGTCTTCCTTTCAGCAAGGGGATTTATGAGACGATTTTCTCTGCAAGATATGTAAATAGGGTACAATGAAATCAGTCTAATTGGAGCTGTAGTAATTCGAGCTTTTACTAATTGAAACAAAATTTTTAAGCCCTAGAAATTCTCTTAGCTAACACTTAAAAGAAAACCTCTAAATTTGGAGCCTCTGTAATTCGAATGTTTTTTAACTGGACCAATTTTCTCAGTCACTCTAGCAGAAAACCTTTTTAATTCGAACTTTCTGCTTATAACCTAGTGACATTACTACTCCTTTTCATTGCACTCTTGCAAAATTTATGGCATTGAAATTTATTACTGCTATTTGCTTGAGAGATATACTTGAGAACATTACCTTACATGTTCAGAAAGAACCATCTAAGCAAAAAAAGAAACGCATTGTGACTGACTACTTTAAAGAAGAAATTAAATACTAACGGTACTGCCTATCTATGTTTTGCATTTTTCTTACAATACTAAGTTAAATCATGAAAAGCATTTTACTTTATTTACAATTGTTGAATAATATCCAATTATACAGCTAATTGCTATAAAATTGACATTTATCGTTAACAAAGACAAAATCCAAAGGTCTTTTGGAAATCTCTTATAAATCGAGCATTTTGTAATGCGGAAATGTTCAAAAGCTCCATAAAGCATGAAGCTAGAATTACACAGATTTCACTGTATTTCAAAATACCTTGAGTTACTATGCATTAGCTGTAGTTTCCAAAGACAAGCAATTACCAAGCAGAGCTATTAATGATTACAGTCATTATCAGTAGACAGATGAGTCGACGAATATGTGTGCATTTGCATTAAGTATTTGTTCCAAAAGAGGACCTGAAGCCCCTGTGACAGGATGACCGCCGATAGTAGACTCGAAGAATTGGGAAGAACGGACTGAGACCACTCCTTTTCTGCTAGTGCACAATATCAATGTTTTGAAATTCCATTGAAATTGAACCTTAGCTTGCTATCTATGCGCAAACAGTTTATTAAACTAAAAAGAAATATGGATACGATTGGTAAATATGACTTCATATGTCACTTTTTAAAACGTATTTCCGTACTCAGAAATAATGTCCTTTCAGGAATCAATACGGCTGTACATCGCTGCTACTAAGTGCCGCTGGATCTTTGCCACTTTTTTCATGCCCCAACGCCAAGTCCAAAATGTGTGCAGACGTCCTTGAATAGGCACCCTTCTCGTTGCTTTTTCTGCTGAGTGGACCGGTAGACAATTCATCTCTACAACATTTAAGCATTACTTTCTACTTTTATACTGTATAATTCTCATTTTTGCGTAAATCTGTCTACAACCTGCAGCATCATATTCTTCGACTTCTGTTCAAACAGGTAGAGCCAAGTCAAACACATCACACTATACGAGAGATGAGTGCACCATTAAAGCTATCTGTAAAAGTTACAGTTCCAATTGTTTGTAATATCTCAAATGACTGCAAAGTCATAGTGCGTATAACACAGGACAATTCAGAAGTCTATCTCAGCTTGTGCTCTTTGAGGTTCACAAATGGAAGCGCTGCTCAAGCTTTTGAGATTGCTGTCAAGCGAGACTTCATCTATGGAACAAATAAACAAACGATAGTTAAACTTGAAGTTGAAAATTTGAGTGATCCTATAAATTTTATCAACCACCACAAAATTCCAGAGGTTGTGGTAAGTACAGATTAATAGGCTTGTATACCATACACAATATTAGCATACATTGAAAAAAGATTACCCTTCAGTGGTTTATCAGGACTTTCCAGATAAGGAACTGACACAAAGAAGTGCTAGAATGCGGCATATACGAGTGATACATTTGCACTCTTTGCGAAATCCGGCAGCATGTTTTAAGCTTGCCGTTAAGAACTGGGGTAACAATCATTATTTATCGATAACACCGGGAAATTTATTGCTTGTCAGTAATTATACACACTTATGTGTAAGCATTTGTAAAAGACTTTAGCAACGTAGTGAAGCCTCTACTATATCACGAAGGAAAGTGCTCTCAGTTTTACAATTGGAGGTAATAACTTTATATACTGTTTCCCGTCCATCGCACACGAAATCTTTAACTTTAAATACCTAAAAGGGAGACTTTTTCTTCAATATCGATATCTTCATCTTTTGCTAGATAACAATTATTGAAGTGCGCTCACAAAGCAGCTGCTCATCTACAACAGACCCATATGTTCGGACGTTTGAAAGAGGGTATGTACAAAGTAGCTCAGTAATCCGCAACCCCTTGCACTTCCTCTAAAAAGGCAAGTTCTGCTTACTAGCACGTCACGTATATATACCTTATCGTATCTACAGAGACATAAGCTAAATGTCGTTTAGAATGCTACTTCTTTGAAAGGCTAAGGATATTCTATAAAATTTTCCAAGCCTAGCAAATTGGAGTCAGTTGCAGAAGATTTAACTGAATCCAGCGTACTTCTGACCCATCATTTTCTTATGATATCTTGAATGAGTTTCTACATCTCCTTCTCTCTCTCTTCTCTACATTAATACTATGGTGAATGAACATCCAGTCGGAAAAATTACCATTTGCTCAGAACACTACATATCAGAGCTTGAGAAATTAAACTATTTAGTAATACCACTATATACTATAGCTTGCATTCATAGCTTGTAATATAAGAAATGCCATGCTCAGGACTACCCTTCCTGAAAGTAATCTCTTGAAAAGCAGATTTTGTAAATCGGCTAGAAACCAATATTCATGTTTATGATTGCGTGCATCACTATGAAAACCTCATCCATACAATTGAGTTGTTTTATTTTACATAGTGGTTATTTTCAAAGAGAAGTAGGAGACCATATCCTGGTGAAAAGCTCAAGAAGACTATTTGAGGTAAATATATTTAGAAAATTCCTATTCATTGCTGCGTAGCAAGATACCTACTTTTCGTGTTCGTAAAATGCATTGATAGAGCTAAAGCACAACTCTTTAGAAAGCAACGAGTGACGTGATGAATTTATAAATGAAAACAGAAATATGTTCTAAGATATATTGCATTAAGCTAGAATGTACAAAAAATGAATTATCTCATTCATGATTTAATGACTTAATGAATTAAGTGAATTGCTGAAAGTGTCTGTAGGATTCCCCGATGGGAACTGCGTAGATGGAGTGTGAGGATACATACACTTACATAGATACCAGCACTTTCTGCTGCAATCCTACCATTGCTCCCAGTTGGGCTATCATATCTCAACAGGAGCTCGCAAGCCTCCCCTCACTATTCTGGCGAAAGCTTTGTCGTTTTCCCAAGTACTTTTAAACGTGATTTTTTATATCTGATGGCACTCGCTTCAATATCTGTATGCAATTCTATCCGCTTTTAAAAATCTTTGATGCTATTTGACTTATTCATAGATACAATCACGTACGTATTCTTGTGGAAGTAGCGGAACATGCAATTGCGCAGTTGCTGCAAGGGAAGGAAATGATGTTGTGGTTATTGACTTCTGTCCCAATGGGCCTAGACAGGCGAGGTTTGCAAGTCAAAGAGAGCCTGCATTCGGCACGACATTGCACATTGATAAAAGCAACCGTGATTACCGAGTGAGTGAATTAAAATCTCAATCAGGCCAAGAAGAGGCTTTTCCATAGACAGATTTTACGTCACGGCATCTTGGCATACAGAATCCAAATTCCAGTGCCAAGTTTTAGCATTTCTCAATTCTCGAAGACAAAGAGGTTGTAATTTGTCCATACAGGCAAAAGTCATTCACTTTTCATTCTTTCTTGTGTTTTGAGTAATACTGTGCTAAATAGTATCGGAGGATGTTTGGTCAAGCACTTTTGTACTTTATGACAATTCTGATTCATCTTGACACACTTCAAGTGCAATTAAAATGTTGGAAAAGTCCATGGACACATGAAAGTGTCTTGCTTCTTTCTTGCACCTTTCAGGTTCCATAGAGGCAATGCTCCTATTTTATTTGATTTTGGTCAAGTAGAAAAAGAGTGTTGTAGAAATGAAATAATAGATACATCTTAAAAAAATTGTAAACAGTAAGAGGGCAATGCATCAAAATCTGTGTTGAATGAAGACATTTTTATCTATCTTGCACAGCACAGATCAATAAAGCTTTTTCACACACACTACCCATTTGCTACATGTGATGGTCTTAAATCTATCTTTGTTAAATATCTTCTATAGAGCAATAATTTGCATTTACATTTATATGACAATCAGCTAAATCTGTTTTCATTGTTGCCTTTGTTCTTGAAAATTTTTAGATACAATTTCCATCTGGAGCTTTGATTCGGGCATATAATAGTGGATCCATACTTAACCTATACATTGATATTCCAATTGAGGATCTCCCTTATGCTTCTGGAGCATGCATATCGCCAGGATCGTGGTACTTTTTCATTATTTGTTATAATTATTAACCAAAGTGTATATAATTAGGTGATGCTAACTCGTATTCTTATCTAATCTCCTGATGATTGTGCAACCAATAAACAGCTTTATAAGGATGAAATTGCAGTTTACTTCTCAGTATCTTGCATTGCTGCATTACCATACATGTATGTATTAGAGCAGCTTTTTAGGAAATTTGAAATTCACCGTTCTTGTCAATGTTTATAATATACCGCTTGCATCATCTAAATCCCATATGATGGCCCGTTTCCTTTAAAGCCATACTCAGCCTTTTGCTCACTTTATCTCCTGATCAAGAGAGGATATAAAATCGACTGTCATTTTTTACTGTTTAATTGCAAGCTGTTGAACTAAATACTTTAGATTTTTTATTCTTTCACTGGATCAGGTCGATGACCTACTGGTCCAATTGTTAGCTGTCACAATAGGGTACACGTTTTCTACAGGATGTTACTTGATATTTCTTCAAATCGAGTCTTACATGCTTCTTAAATTGTTAAGATTTCTTTAACCAAACTCAACTCAGATTAGGCAACTATGATTCAAGAAAAAGGATGTTAAGATTTTGTGAGGCATGGAATAAATGTCGTTTCTATTATGTTTCTAGTCTGGTCATACATTTTCTTGAACACATGGCTTCTTAAAGTTATTTCTTGAAGCTCAGCCTGCCTGTGCTTTTTAAATTTTTCTTAATATACCCTTTTCTTCATCTCATTTATAACCAAGGTCTCCTGCAACGAATCTCTTTTACTACTATGATGGCATAACAAAATGCCAAAGTCAGAAGTCAAAACAGTATTGCATATGTCGAAAAGACTCTAAAACAGGTTATAAAGACAATTGTACATTCAAGACTTTAATAAATCGAAAGGACTACTATGGAAGTTCCGGAAAATCTATACTTCTCCATCCGACTGCAAAAGCATGCAACCCCAAGAGAACTGGTACTGTTCTACCACCAGCAAAACCACCTTCTTCAATCCCCCCCACACAACAACCAATACCTACAGCTGGCCCACCTCCAACTTGGCCCACAAGTACCGGAAAAACAGAAGACAATGTCACAGTATATTGTGAAAAAGCCATTAGAGATTCTGCCATTGGAAAATCATGTGCATTGATTCCAAGCTTTTCTTTACAAGATTTTATCGATGAGTGCATTCTAAATGTGAAGGTAAGCAACGATTAGCTGCTGGAAATGTTTATTTCTATAGGCTTTTAGGGAAGCAAAGTATGGAGTAAATGAAACAGATATGTTGCACTCATAACGATCAAAATCGTCATCAGTAGAATAGATTCATGCATAATTGAATATAATTATTAAACATATCAATAAATATCGCTTTTTACTTAAGAATAAATTAACAATTAAGTAAGCAAACAGATATATGTTATATATTTTTGGGGTATATGTTCATGTTCTTTGGACACTGGCAATGTAGCTCATTGGTGTGTGGATTAGTTTAATCTATACTAAATAAGAAATCGTTAACTTTGGAGATCAACTTTGATCCGATACAAATGGTAGGGCTGGTGAAAGTGGCAGATCGGGTGTTGCGTAACTCTTAAGTGACAGTTGCTTTCTGCTTTGTCTCTTTCAGCCCTTGACTGAAATGCAATTAAGTAAAAACCATATAAATTGCCTTCATTTTTCAGTTGTCTGACACCTTCGATTTTACAATATGGACAATTACAGTAATGCAGGAGAGGTGTGGCAATATTCTTCAAAATGACACTATTATAGTTCCGGAACACTTCACAAAACTCCTGTGCCCAGGCTTATGCAATGGACACGGAACTTGTGTGAATTCAACTTGCATGTGTTCAGAAAACTACACATCGATTGACTGTTCAATTGACAAAAGAAGTGGACCAACGATCATGTCATTTCGTGATGGCAACACATGTGATCTTCAAGCAACATCTGATTGTCACATAGTTCGGATTATTGGAGAGAACTTTATGAAGACATCAAAATCTACATGCAGGACAACTGAATTAATAGTAAGACCACCAAAGCTCTTTTTATTCAAATGTTAACACCATTCTCAAATCAGACTATTGAACATAACAGCAAAAGTGTCCCAAGTACGCTAAATGTCAGCAATCCACTTCAATTTATGTACGCAATCCACTTCAATTTATGCACGGAATCCATTTCAATTTATGCACGGAATCCATTTCAATCTATTTAAGTAATCCATCTCAGCTTTAGCTCTACCAAGCATGAGTACCAAATTATCGTGATTTTTTGATAGGCAACTGCTTCTGGACATAATCAAACCTCATTTCAAGCTTTGCATCACTTCGAAATTCTAAGCATGGCCGAGGTTATATGCACCTTTTCACTTCCATCATCATCGCATGCTGCCTACATAGTTGATATGACCAATGATGGTTCCATATTCAGCGAGAACAAGATACCGTACGTAATCTATGATTCAAGATGCATGAATTGCAGCAGCAACAGTTTCCTTTCTCCAGCTATCTGCACTATCAAGGTAATCAAAAGTTAACTTTCTCTATTTGGTAATATAATTTGCAAAAGCAGGTTGGCAAATGATGATGTTTGAAGCTACAGGGTCAAAACATTCCTTATAGTTTCATATTTATAGAAGAGTGTTAGAATTTTCATGTAGAGAAGGTATGCTGGATATTACTCTATAATATAATTCTATTTCCTATAGTACAGACAGGGTTATGAAGATAACCATTTTGCTGCTTACCACGTTGACTGGTGTTCTATGCTTTAGGACAAATTGCTTGTGAAATGGAAGCTCTATTTGTTAGGCTAAAAATAACGTAGGGTAATAATTGTTAATTGAGATGCATCTACTTTAGGATTTTTAGGCTTAACTGGATGAATAACCAACATTGTGACATACAGCATTCTTGATGCTAGAATTTCTTAAATATAACTCATGCCTTCTTCAGAAGAGACCTAACGATATCTTAAAACATAATCATGTACCGAGCCAAAATTTCCTGTGTTTATTTAGCCAGAATTCCGGTACAAAAATATTATGAAATGTATAGGGGAATGATGGAAGCTTGGCAATATTATCCATTTCATAGTTGTAAAGAATTTGTAATGTTGAGGTCTAAATCCTTCCCTCTTACAGTTTTCTATGAAAGAAGGGGCATGTATCAACAAGGTCTCATACAAAGGATTTTATGTGTGCAGTTGCACACAGAATGTGCAGCTTTGAAAAAGTTATGCAGGTATAACGAAAAAAAACTGTATAATTCAAAAGTTTAAAAGTAATTGAAGAGAAAAAAGAATGATAGAAAAGTAAACGAGAACAACAAAAACACAGAAAAATGTATGAGTACAAAATGTCGAACTAAACTGATAGTTATTATAGTGATTCAAAAAAATTTATTCATAGGTTTATATATTTCACTATTTGCATACAAAAGTGTTGCTAATTCTTATGCATTAACTATGTAACTAACAAACTTTTATGACCATGATATGTTCTTTGTACAAGCTCCATTCAATTAAATTATCATGCTGGCCCGTAGATACTGGGGGATAAGTGGATATTGCACTCCAAAATTCTCTGAGGCTTATATAGAAATGCTCATAACTGTGATCTGCAATCGTCTCAGAATTAAAAAATACCGCGTACAAAGAACATGAATTTGTTCTGCGATAGTGAACTTAAAACTTTTTCCCGTCTTAGTATGCTTTTCAGTTTCGAAATTTGATGAAGAGTTAGAAGTTGGCGCTTTAAAAGTCAGATTTACTTGACCACTGAAAAGATACTACATAAATGATGACCCTGTTGGAGAATAGGGAACGTCTTTATCTTGGCATATTGATAGGAGACTGTTTTTCCTCAATGGTTTATTGAACCAGGTTGAAACATTTGTTTCTCCATCTTGGCATGAAGATCAATGATGAAAACAAGTACATTCAAAGTTGCATAAGGGCGTTTCCCGACGTTCTAGAGGCCATTTCATCTACATCGTTTGTCTAGGGGCAAGCCCGCAGACCCATTTTTCCATAGGCCTAACTATTGCAAGACTATATTGATCCTTGTTTGCTCCATTGGGAAAGATTTATGGACAAGTAAGAGCTTTTAGGCTCTTAACTGGGCCTCTACTTGTGTGCCCCCATCCAGTTAAACAGTCTCCCGGCCTGCATCATTCTGACTTGGATTCAATAGAAGATTAATCATGGCCAATGAACTGAAAATTTTAACTAGTTTTAGTAGAATTTAATCACAACTACATCGCGAGGTTTTATGTCCACTTCTACATGTCTCTTAAGAAAGACACTGTCTAATAATGGTTTTACCTTGTAGGACAATGCATGTAATATTAATGGTGTTTGCTATCTACTTGGGGACGCATCAAAATCAGATCCATATGCAATATGCAATCCAGGTGTTAGCCAGATAGAATTTACCAAAGGTAATATAAATGGACGTATGTCCATGATAATGGCAAGGATAATAAGATTTTTTATAGAGCATCAAATATGTAATTTTAATGTGATGTTATGTATTACCTCTGGCATAATACTCCACACCTTTGTGATTATAGTAAAGACCTTTTGTTAAAAGAGGGTATTCCGCCCCCTTATCTCTCCGTTGGCAGGTAATCACATCAATCTGTTAGTAACATTAACTCAAATTACTTTTTTGTATTGTTTGAAAATGAAAGATAGATGTAGAATTATCATTTGCTGTATTGAAGTTGCAGTTCGTTGTAGACACATCTGTGCACAATTTTTAAACGGTCATTTATACCATTCACTTTTTGTATAAAAAGACAACTTTATATCGAAACAAATTTTCGGAAATAATTGGCTGCCCTAGATCTATTTCTATATTGCTTAAAAAAGAGAATCAGTGTAAATTATTTCTCCCTTCATATTAGTTGATGTTGGAATAACCTACATAATACTTGCAACTCTGTTATAGAGCACTTTCCAAAACTCCGGAAAACACCCCAGTTGTACCAGACAGTAAGGAACAGGCAGATTGCTTTTACTTGTAAGTTTGAAGCAGAGAAAAATGAGGAAAGAGCTCGATTTGAGGTCACTTGGTTTGAGGGATCGCCAGTTAGGAGAATTAACAAGACCTATATTTTGAAAGGTCTAGAGAGAAATGCCACACTTCAGAATGGACTTGGTAGTGCTTCACTATTCTCTCTTGGTAAAGCAGTAAGTAGAACCTACCAGATTTTCTCCGTATATCTGCTTCCAAATGTATTTACACCTTTTATAAGTTACAGCTTGAAAGCATGCCTCCAATTTACACGCATGTGTTGAGGCATTACTTTTAATGAACTAATGGAGCCATAAAAGGTATTATTCATCCTTTTTATAATATCATGCTATTTTCAAAACAGTTTTATCACGCTACTAATCCCTTCAGATATTTTGCCGAGTTCGGGCGTGGTACACTAATACATCAGCAGCAAAGATTCCTGGACCTTATCACGACAGCAATCAGTATTATGCTGGAATAAAAGTGAGTTCCCCCCAAAATGTATTTTTGTCTTAAGACATAAGCACATTCTTAGTATTATACTTCTCAAAAAATTTTAGTCAAACACTTGAACATGTCAGTTTTATGATAGGCATGTATGTGAGATTGGCTGTTGTTGTCTCCGTGCTGCTGCTGTTCATATTAGCACTACATTCAACTTGAGCTCATAAGAGTTTCATAACTTTTGGTACCATTTGTTTTGCATATTATAGCATTAAAGTGCTTGAATTTATGATGAAAGAGAGTGGGAGAATTTCAAGACTCACTGTGTAGCTCTTTATTGAAAAAGAGCTACTTACCTCTTTATCTGAGCGACGCCTTAACCAACATTACCCTCTTTGCAGGTAGAACCAAATAAGCAAGTATTCACAATACGGGAATCGGATAAACCCTTAGAATTGACAGTAAGAGTGACCGTTCCAATTGTTTGCAAAGTTGGAGATGTCTGTCGTGTTTTAGTACACATGAAAACAGATAACTCTTACGGTTTGTTAGATGTGTGTATGCTGGTATTCAAGCCCGGTCCAGCCAATCAAAGCCAAGTCTTCAAAGTTGCAGCAAAGAGAGATTTTATACTAGACGGGACAAATTTGATGCGAATTATTTTCAACATTAGTAGAAAAGGGTCTCTGATTGATTGGGATAGCCACTACCCAATTCGAGACATCTTGGTATGTATTTACACTAATAAGTGCTAGCGTTTCAGGCTTGTGCTTCTATTTTGAATAGACTTCGTATGCAAGGCAAAAAGAACAATATTCTACTTCGAAAATTAATAATTCCTACCAGTCTGCAATGCTATAGATGTATTCTTTCTTACAGATCAAAGTAAACGATGTTGATACCAGACGCTGTCAATCAACTGGTGACCCTCATCTTATCACTTACGATGGATTGTAAGTATAAGCCTTCATATATACAATAAAATTCTATAAAAGTTTTGAAGTATTCATCATCTCACATAGTACAGTCTATTTATAATTGATTTAGTCTGCAATCCATGCTCTTTAACCTAAATACATCATTCATGTTCTTATTTTCATTTTCTGTAAAACATTTGTCCTAGATTGAAAATAAATTTTGCATCACAGAATCTGTAGTAGTTACAAATGGCAAACTTGATCAATTGAAGCAGAATTTGTATTTCTCTTTCAGATACTTCGATCACTATAAATCTGGCACTTATCTACTAACCAAAAGTAACTGCCGGGACTTTGAGGTGTGTACTAAATATTATTGGAAGGTCATGACAGTACAGTCTTACTGCTAAGCATATGCAATGCACCATAGGAAAATCATTTGCCTATCCAACATTATCGCAGCTAAATATTTTCCAAATTTAGTTATTGCTTTGCGTAATTAGTTTTCGTGATCCTCTTAAGAAGTTTTTTGGAATAGCTTGACACAAAGCATCCTTTGTTACATTTTGACAATCTATAGGAAATTGCAGTAGCTCACTTGATAGATAAAAGCATATCTTTATTGTAGAGGGAAACGTCAAAGCAAAGTTTTTTGACGTCCCTAAAAATGTATGTAATCAAAAATATATTTTAAAAGGCGCTACCTAGAATTGAGAATGGCGTGAAGTATAAAAATTCTGCTATATTCCCTAGTGAATTGTGCTCGGTATAGCAAGGTTAGTCTTTGCTGAAACATTATTGTACAAGTTGTTTAATACCTATAGTTATGTTCTGTGAACATCAGGAACGCCTTAAACTAGCTTAGAGCTTGCAAATTCTGAATATCAACTCAATTAAACTCAATTAAAATTCAAATTCTACTACTTGACACATACATACAACAATATAATAACATCCAAAATAATGATAAACATAGTTCAATAACATAACTGAAGACATTCAAACAATACAATAGAATTGTTTCAGAAGGAGCTCTGAAAGTAATTAGACTAACGATATGAGAATCCCCTCCTAGTTGTTATGGATAGTCAATTTATGCTAGTGTCACTTGTTAAACTTTTGTTTTTCTTGTTAATAACATCATGCTTTATCATTCTCAAGCTCTAAGCTAAGATTCTTTACGATTATCAGGCATAATTCAAGTCCCAAATTATCCACATTCATGGATGTATGATATCTTCAAATTTAGAGGTGTTGTAAGCTACTTTTTCTAAAGGAGAAATATATGTGGGAAGCAATCAGAGCATTTCATGCGGCTCTTTCAGAAAAATTGCTTGAATAAGTGAATTTCTGTCCATCTGGGGGAACTGCAGCCCTCACTATTACCCCTCTCTTACGTTTAAGTCCACAATAGATGCCGGGAACAAAATAAGACTATTTGCAAGACTTCCTCTTAAAGAAGGTCCTTGACTCACATATACCATGAAGAGTGTTGAAGCAATAGCACAATGGAATATTGTAATGTTAGTTATGCATCGTTTTACCAATGGTAATAGCACAATTCATTGAACAGATAAAAGAAAAAGACGGCAGAGGGCTTGTCTGTAAATTTTCGAGTCACTGACGTAGATAGTCTGTTGGTAGTACAGCACGAACAAGTGGCAACATTCTTTTCACATAATAAAAGCTTCTTTCGTCCGACACTCATCAGAGTATCACTTACATAGGTAAATTAGCGTTTAAGGCTTCTAGAGTTCAATACAAAGCTATTAAGTTCCATGCTCCAAGCAAAGAATGATTCAAAGATGACAAAATCATTGAGATCTAAGGGACATTTAAGTTTGTTATCTCTTCTACACACATATAAAGTAAAAAATTTCTAGAATGCTTAGATCTGACAAGTGCACAAGCATAAGATTGCTTCTAGCTACCTTTTTAGCAGATATTTCTTGCTAGAGCGTTTTCTCTATTGTAAGTACATACTATACAAATAACTATTGCTGCTGAATCGATAAGTAGCAAAGCACTTTTATTTAACTATTTTCTATTTCCCCATTTAGGTGCACGTGCGCACTGAGAAATGTTATTCTGTATCATGCAACTGCGGGGTCGCAGCACGTGAGGGCAATGATGTCATAGTGATTGACTTGTGTAAAGGAGCAACACAAACTGCAAGATTTGCTAGTCAGGTTATCCCAGCAAATGGTACTCAACTTTTGAGAGACAGGACTGGAAAGAATTTTGTTGTAAGAAATGCTTTTTATGATATTTGTATTCTTAAGGATAAACTCCCCATTCTGCGTGACAGACTCCTCTACAAAGTGTAATAGTATTCGTCTTTTACTTGAACATTGTCATTGCGCTATTCTTTCTTGCCATTGTAAGCCATCTTATTATTATATTGTCAACGTCTCTGTTGCTCCAAATAGCTTTGATATACTACTGCCAAATTGACTGCTGAAACAGCTTTGTTTTCCTTCATAAACATCATAAATAAAGATTGCTTTGCTCTGTAGGGTTTGTTAGAAAGATCATTTCTTGTACGGTTGACTTTCACTTATCTCTTCTGATATGCACAGTATAATAGAATCTTCTTCTCAGCAGCATCACTTCCTTGGCAGCATTCTTTCTACCTAAGAATCCTATTTTACATGAGCGAAACTCTAAACATCAAAATCATTCTTAGCATTTTCAATGGCAAATCAATAGGAATTTTAAGGCTTACTATGCAACACTTCATACATATAAACTATGAATCTGACCACAAGCTAGTCAGAGAAGTCCTCTTTTAGATAGGTTTTATTAGCATGATACTTTTCTCGCTTATGCCTACTTTATGGTAACTTTACTTCCATTCAGATGAAATTCCCATCGGGTTCATTTGTGGAATTCAGAGCTTTTCCATATGATGGCTCTCATTTTGCTAACATAATGATCCAAATTCCAAGTGACGATTTCAATTGTACAATTGGACTTTGTGGGTCATTTGATAACAATGAATTGAACGACATGAAAGATCGACTTGGCAAAGAACATATTTCAAGAACATATTCCCCAGCATCATCAATATTCACTGAAAGCTGGCGGTATGATAGTTAACGATTTTTCATTCATATTCATTGAAAAGATTTAATGATTTCTTTTAATGTATAAGATACAGATCAAATTTACCTCTGTGACGTTAAAGGAAAATTTTTGCATGCAGTCATGGAGTTGGCAGTATTGTTTGAGAACAGCACTAAAAGCTGCTTCTCTTTGCTAGTATTACAGAGTAAAAAATATATGAAAATCCTTAGGCAAATTTTAAGCAATAACAATTTAGGGAGGTGGTTGAAGTAGGACCTTTCTCCTGAATTTTCATGCCATGCTATAAGCAGTATAGCATGTATACCATCACTTAGTAAAAGTTGTCCCACCTGAATCCCTGTTTTCTTTAACATTGATTTTGAATTTCATTATCATTCTCGAACTGGAATTAAATGATTAACATAGCTTACGTATGTCCACTTCAAGAGCCAAAAAAGGAATCTAACATCTGATCACACAATGGATGTTGAAGTGGCTATACAATTCTATCGGAAATGCATGAGATTTAGCAGACAATATTGCATTGTATCGAATTACTGCCTTTTTTTGCACAGTAACTCTGCATTTCTTTTATGTCTGATAGACTTGACTCAAGTAGGAACTTATTCAATTACAAAGATGTTAGCCTATGGCCCGAATCCCCGAAACGCTTCTGCGGTTGTGCATCAAGCTCCATCGAACTATCCACAGCAAACTGTGAATTCCAACCATCAAAAACAGCTTTCTTTGCAAGAATGAAGGACTGGGTGGAACTTGTAGCCCCAAGTGCTGCTAAAGGAAATAGAGGAGGCCTAAATGCTAAAGTTGTTTTGCCAAGAAACGAAAATGTGACCAATTACACATTCAATCCCGACAAACCCACTGAAACTGTCCCAAACTGGCCTACTAAATCTGGTAGAACGAAGGAGAAAGTTGAAGAGTACTGCAACAGCACTATAAGAAACTCCCCATCTGGAAGAATCTGTTCAATCATTCCTGATTTTCCATTTCATCATTTTGTACAACAGTGTATTACAGATATTCAGGTACTTTTCAATGTTGTGCTATGCTTTGATAGAGTTATGCATTACCAGTTTTAGGTACAAAAATTTGTTTCTTCAAAGCTGCACCATAGAAGTTACATCTTTAATAAGATCTATATATTGCTTTTATGATTTGGATTAGTATAATTTTCCATATCAACGATTGATTAAAACTGGGAAATCACTTTCATAGGTTACTGATACGGATATGTTTACTACATCTGCAATTCAATCAATGCAATTTGCTTGTGATGAGATATTTCTGAAGAACATGATTTACTGGAAGCCTAATCCGAACAAAAATGGCACCCTAGAGCCTCCCTCGGATCTACAAAAGGAAATGTGTCCTGGATTATGTTCTGGCAATGGCGCATGCATCAATTCAACTTGTAAATGCAATGAGCCATTTGCTGGAGATGATTGCTCTATAAATAAGACGATCCCACCTTCCGTCGAATCATTGGGACGCAATGGGCTATGTGATATACAAGAGCGTAGTGATTGTCATATTGTTAGGATAAGAGGCAGCGGCTTTTTGGAAAATGAGGACCTAGCGTGCTATACAAGAAAGCTAAAGGTTTGCTATTTCTTTGCCTTATAGCATCTAAACGACTCATTGCTGATAACCTTATCATTAACATACTACTAATTATAATGCTTCCATTTTCACCGATGCAGAACTGTATATTAAGCTGCTAATAATCCTTCCTTTAGATAACTAAAGAGAAATATGAATTGACCGACAACAAGAAAAAGCATAAAGCTAACTTGCTGAGCTTTAAAGAAGTTTTGTGTGATATTGGTGACCATGCTGTTGGAGCAAATCGACCATCAGACAGGCACCCGAATGATGGTTATTTGATTGAAGTAACTAATGATGGAAGCATTTTCTCTAAAGCTGAAGCTACTTATATAATTTATGACTCCAAATGTATGGAATGCAATGGAAAAGATTCTTCATGCAAGCTCAAGGTAGTAATGCAATATGTTTCAGGGCATATTTGCTTCCAAAAAAATAATTTGATTTAGCAGGCAGTAGCTTTGTAGCTAAAGCAGTGGTTCTTAATCATGTTGGGCCCTTTGATTAGACGCTGAGTATGAGAGAATCGCGCAAAACCTCTTTGTGTTATTCAAGTGTTTCCATAAGCCCTCTAGTCTTTCACAGTTTATGAATAGCCTGAGAAAATTCCTCAACAATCTATAATGAATAGTGATTTTTGGCAACAGAAGCAATCGACTAGTGCTTCATGTACCGTTAAATAATTCATTGTCACAAAGAGATTGATAAATAGAATGAAATTGAAATAGTATCCTTGGTGCCCTTTGAATAACTCTTATCCACCTGCCTTTTCTATGTGCAGGTGTCCATGGTTGAATTTTGCTATATGTCAGTGCTTCCTAACTTTGCTCGAGGTGCTAAACGCCAACAGCTCCATACATGCAATTATCGAGCTCTTCGTAGCTGGAAAAGCAAAATGTGCATTTTTTCTTAACATTTGAAAACACACATCTATAGCTATATACTGTATTAGTGCACAAACTGCCCAAGCGCAGCGTGGCATCACGAATCACGAATCATACGAGTGTGGTGAGCCAAACCGCCGAGCCCCTGAAACTGGCTCACTGAACTCCTGGGGCTCGACCAAGCACAAGTTAAGAACCACTAAGTTAGGCATTCCCTTGTTCTGCTGTGTTGAGGGAATTAGCTATAGTACCTCACACACAATTTACTTAGGACTGAAGATAAGCATATTTGCTACCACACTCTCACCCTTTGCATAAAACCTTTAAAGGGCTTTGCTTTCCTTAGCAGTGAAGTCAGGAGATCTATCTTAGTATTGAACAGACAGTATTTAAAATAAATAAATACCTTTCCGTTAGAACTATGATAAAGGAACTGATATGGCAGCTGTAAGATTTTGTGAAAAATGAAAGAAAAATAGGGGTTGCAGGTAAGAGAAAATGCAAAGGATTTACAGGAATGCTGGAATATGCTTTTGTTTTCTAGTGCAATGCATTAGTTTGATGTTGTACTAAAATGTCAAAATTTCCTTTTCTCAAATCTGATTAATCTATTTAGTAATTACCTATGTTCTGAAATAATTTTGGAGCTGTATTTTCTTCTAGGACAAAACATGCATCATATCAGGACAATGTAAACTTCACGGAGAAACATCTGGGAATTCTAAGTGCAGCTCAAAGCCAAACACTGGTAAGAAACTGGTACCTTGCTTTTAATAATTCAGGTAACTCTGGATTAAAAATCGAGTTTCTTAAATGCAGAACTGCATTCTCCATTTTTTTCATCATACATCTTTGCGCTAAGAAGAGTGATCTGTACAACATATATCTTTCTCTATTGAACAGGTGCTAATGCAGCTGAACTTGCACCTGAGAGGGACGCAATCATTGCAGTCGGATGTTTTGTTTTCGTTGTGATAATACTAGCTGTTGTATCGTTATTGGGGATCAGGCGTAAGCAAGAAGAAGATAGAACTAAGAAAGAAATAGAGAACGAATTCGGTACGGCAATTGATCTGGGAATAATGAATCTTAACATAGATAGTGGTGATTTTGGAGAAGAAAAATATGATGCTGTAGAAGGTGTGGTCAACAAGAGTTTGAGTAAAGAACAGGCATTCAGTGTCATTCAATTGAAAAGAGAAGAATGCATGGAAGAAAGCCATTATCCTCTATCGGAAAAAGCGGGTGCACAGCCTGCAACATGCGATTCAAGTGAAGCAGGTATGGAAGAAAACAGCGAGCATGAAAACCTTGCTGTTGGTGAAAAGCAAGAGGATGCTGAAAAAGTGATGCTCACCGATTTGAAATCTGAAGAGAAAGCAAAAATCAGAGAAGAAGAGTTGTCTCCTCATCGCAGAAATATTCATGAAGGAGTAGAAGGTCCAAAAGTTGCCATCGTTAACCATAGCTACCAGGATAACGAGGCAAGTTTCGAATCTGGATCTGATGAATTTAACTTTCATGACCACGTCCCAAGCGATCCATAACCAGATTCAAATAGAAGACCCATGATCTTAATTGAACAGACATTGTTTTCTCAAACATTTAAATATGGTATACTCCCCAAAGCCTGTGAGTGATTCATTTTGATTGGGATAATAATAATTGAATTTAACTAGATAATGCTAGAAGTGGCACTACAGCTATATTAGCCTTTTATGCTATGGACACAAAGATACGTGTTTTTTATATTTTCTAATGTATTTGCTTATATATAATTGGAAGCATTTTAAATATGTTAAAGCATGCTAAAGTGATTCAAAAATCATTTATGAATCAACATTCCCAACGGTGATGAAAAGTGTTAACAATCATCATAACCAGAGTCTTTAGATCAATTGTTCTGCATCTCTCTTCCTAAACAAATACTACTTGCCAAGCGGGAGATTTTGATATCAATGGACATGGCCTAAACCTCATATAGAATCTTCCATTCTTTGAGATAGCTTTATATCGAATTTATCACTGGTTACTGGTTTGCTATGCTATTTCATTTGAAATGCAAAATTATTTCAAGCTTCATATCTGTTCTTTAGTATTTTGTTGCTAGCAGGAAAATTTTATTGGAAAAATTGTTTTTGGTTTTATAAATCAATAAAGTCAATAATCTTTTTGACAGTTCTCCTCTTTTCAAGAGCATTTTCCTTGCTACCAATTCTTAGTATTAGGATACACAATTTTTGTATAAGATACCAGGTGATAAGCAACCGTGCTAGACAGCTTAAAATTTAAGAATCTTTTAGAACTACAAGGAAAAAGCTTTTTGATAACAGCACCTGGCTCTTTGGCTCACAGAAAAGTCTTAGCTGATGTTTCTTCAAATACGACAGCATCGCTGGCGATAGATTTTACATTCTCAATATAGCAGTTATAAAATTTGTATAATTTAGCTTACTAAAGCAAACTAGACTTGTATTATTGCAACTATGAAAATAATGTCGAAAAAAGCATCGAATGCCCCCGGAACGTTATATCATTTATTTTGGGCTCGCTTCAGTATAACAGCCTCATCAAAAAGCAATCAAAGATTGTTTTTGATGAGGCTGTTATACTGAAAAGCTAAATTTTTGTGATGAGGCTCTAAATTTTTTGATCTTGCTTACAAATTCATGCATTGAATTTTAATGATTACTAAATTTAATACGAATAAATTTATGACTTTTTAAGCAAGATAGAAAATTTTGATTACAATAGATCCGGAGATATTCCCTCGGTAGATCACCTATTATTTCTGATTCTGGCTTACATTTTAAATTTCTATGGAAACTGAGGCCATAATTGGCACAAATTTCATATTGGGAATGAAAGTGCCTCAGGTAAAAAGAAGGTATCGTACCAGCTAGTCATGGTAAAAACTTAACGAAGATGGAAGGTCTGTGGACATCTGAATGGTAAGTTCTAGTTAACGGACCCTATTAGTTAAAAAATCATTTAGGCAAAAGCTGCTTATTTATGTAGATCCAATCAAAGATATATCGTTAGGCAAAAGAAGCTTGAAGCGAGCCTATTCTGCGATTCGTGCTGCAGTTAGTTCATGGCTAGGTTTAATGCTGCACTTTCAAGAAACTGCAAGAAATAATGCTGGAGAAAGCTTTCAACCTGTTGGAGTAGAGCTGCAAAATATTTAAGGAGCAACAAGGTTTGGATATACCCTTTATTATTGACCATTCGAACTCGCTTAAGAGAAACTGCAGCTACACATTTTACCGAACATTGAAGTAAAACTTCCCAGCTTGCATGACATTAGCCCAGACTGCTTCAACCAGGCTGATTATTAAATTACTTCAATGAAACAAGCTAAGCAAGCTGGAATTCTGAATGAATCTACATGGAACAGTGGCATGCTGGGAGGCTGTTTTCATGGGGGCACTTTTATGAGCGAGAAACAACTGCGCCCTCTCAAAATCGAATCAGGCTCATTTGCACATATATGCATGTTAGCATGGGGATGGTGCAAATAGTGGGATAGGGACTATAGTTCTAGTCGAAGCATGCTTTTTTGAAGTTATTTTTGCATTTCTGGTACCTTGATTTCAGTTCATTTTCAAAAACTCTTCATGGCTTGCATACCAGGGGAGCTGTCTCTCCATTAATAATTGAAATAATAGCAGACCACCTAATCTTTGTCACATTGTGAAAGAAGAGGCATCATAACAACTATCTGCAGCACGATTTGCAGTTTTTGTAATGTAAGGTCACTAGACTCTAGACTCCTCACCAGGGCAGTGGGAGCCAGTCCTCGTTTGGGAAATATGAAGCTCTTTCCTCTGCTTCACTGTCACGTAAGAAAATTCAAAGTCTGAATCAGAAGGCCTTGCGCCTGCGCAATATCATTGGCAGATTCGTTGATCGAAGAAGAACGTGTCGACTCGATGTTTAGAGGGAAGCAGAAAGCCCGTAATTAGACTCGTGGATGAACAATCTTCCCGAATAACACAGAAAGAGGAAGTAGAGAGGCATATTTCATGGACACAAATGGAACACTAGAGGCTCCTAAAGATCTAAGAAAAGACATGTTCCCTGGGATGTGTTCCAACAAGGGTATGTGTATCAACTCCACATGCAATTGTTATGAAGACTTCACTGGAGATGATTGCTCTGTAAATAAGACAACGCCACCAAATGTAGAATCATTAGCAAGCTATGGGCTGTGTGACGTACACAAACGAAATGATTGTCACATTGTAAGAGTCAGAGGTAGTGGATTTTTGGCAAATGACAAACTGGCATGTTTGACAACAAAGTTGAGGGTAAGCTTGATTAATGTGAATTCATATTTCTAATCTTGCTTCTTTTTTGTCACATTTCATCAATTATTTATACAACATAGACTTTTCAATCTGGCAAATTATTAGGTCATTAGCTTAGATAAATCAAAATGCTAACAGTTGCTACCATAGTAAGGGTTGTTATCGGTCCATCCATATTAAGTAACTCAGTAGGTGCTCTCTAGGCTCTATTTTAAACTTGCGATTGATTTATTCTGGTTTTTATCACCTGAGAAGTAGAGCATTTCCTTTAGATGCTTAATAAGCAAGATTTATTAGAAATGCTTACTATTGGCAATAAGAAGTGAGCAAGCAATGGGATGTATCTAGAATATAGCATTCCCTTTGCCCCGAAAATGACTTTTATTACTCTTAAGGTCAAAAAATATTAATAAGACTTTATGTTTCTATATAGTTTCAAAAATACTATCTGACTCGGACAGACGGCTTTTTGCTTTACTAAATTCTCTATGAATTTTTTGCGCAAAATATCTTCTAATGTCCTTTGCACAGCTGATAGCATTGTGATATGCCGGTAACTATTCAAGTCCATATTAGTACCTGCCTAAATTGGCGCAACTTGGACTCAGTTAAAGTCCTGTGGAAAAACAAAAATTTACATTTAGCAGTTTTTTAACCTTATGACTTAACTTAAGAAATAGCTTTTAAGTTGCTGAGCTAGAATTAATAATGCTTCCCAGAAGATTGAGTTTAAACTGTCCTTTCTTTAGAGTATCAATCTGTGTTCTCCAAGTTTCGAGCAAGTTTTAATAGAGCTGTGTATACGTTTATCTTCTCATCTAGATATCAGAAGCAAATTATACAATGACACATGATCGACGGCTTCATAAAGCTAGTTTATTGAGTTTCAAAGAAGTATTTTTCAATATTGGCAGCCACGTTAATGGGTTGAATCAACCATCATACAAGGACTCTACTAATGCCTACATTGTCGAAGTAACCAACGATGGAAAACTTTTCTCCAGTGCTCTAACTTTCTTTATTATTTATGATTCAAAATGTATGGAATGCAATACAACAATTCCTTCATGCAAGCCAAAGGTAAGTTGTATGACCAGCTACAAATGAACTTAATTTTATGCTTTAAACTGCCCATATGTAAGCTGAAAGGATTGCAGGCTTGATAGCTTTGTTTCGAGGGTATACACACTCAGTAGATTAGGTGAGGTTTTTGACCATAGCTCACACCATCATTAAAAAAAAGGCATGATGCAAGGTTTTGAGTTATAACAATATTGTATACATGGAATACTGTAGCTTTTCCAAAACGTTCTTAAAGTCATGAAGCTGGTACTTGGAACGTAAGAGAAACAGTAACAACCAAGGGCTGGCCTCTTCACTGACCAAAGAGAGAGAGCCTTTGGCTTGTTCTTTAGCAGAAATGAACGTATGTAGCAGTATTTCAAGTGCTTCAAATGTAATGAAAGAAGATTATTTTCTATGGCTACAGCATGTCTCTGCCTCATATGAACAGATCTGCAATTTTCCGTTATTTCCGTTCAGGACGTGCATATCATTTTTAGGACGAAAACTATAGCAAGCAGAAATAGATACATAATACCTACTAAATGCATACAAAACACATAAATACATACAAAAGTAAAAGCGTTGCTTTATACAGTGTTCAATTGTATCGCACTAGACTCTATCACTTCATTTCTCATTCCTCATGGTGTATCACAGATTTGCACTGACTTGAAAATATCCTTAAAATACGGATTGCATTAGCATATAGCTATTTTGAGATTAAAGATTCTCATAAATGCCTTGTGTTTCACGATAACACATGCAGCATTGACAACTTCTGTTATATGGGTGGTGACACGTCAAAGGTGAATCCCTATGCAGTTTGTAACCCAACCATAAGCCACTCACAGTGTAAAAAAGGTTTTTCACTGAAATTTCCATTTCTAACCAATACAGAACGTAGAAATTAATAATTACGTGATTTTACAAGTAAACCAGCAAATTGCATTATTTGTAGAATGAACTTACAATGAACTCTGAAAGTTTTTTCTACATCAGGTGCCTTCATCTCACAATGCCTCAAATAATAATTCTCAGAAAGCATCTTGAATTTTTGCAATTGAAGAGGATTGCTTAGAAGTCCTTAAGAAGATAGCCTTAGTAGTCTAGTGTTTTCTTAAAATATGTTGAGCCTTTGCCTTTTCTTTAGAGCATTATCCAAAAATAACGAATGGACTGAGTTTATTTCCTTTCGTGAAAAACAAGAAAATTGCTTTCAAGTGTGAATTTAAGATAGAGAAGCATGAAGAAGCAGCTCGCTTTGAAGTGACATAGTTTGAAGTCTCTCCATCTAGGCAAATTAATAGGACTCAAATTTTGAATGGTCTAGAGAGATATGCAACACTTCAGGATGGACCAGACGGTGTACCATTGTTTTCCCTAGGAATGACAGTAAGTTGAAGTCGTCCACGTAACCTTTGACGTATTCTCCTGCAATCTGTGTAGCTGATTTAACTCAGATTTTTAACTGAGCCACTATATGACAAGTCCAACTGAGAGATTATCTAACTGCTTAGATGCGACTTTAGAAATCCAGTTTGTAGTCAAATTCTGTTATTTACTCATCTACTTCATATATTTTGCCGCATTCGGACATGATACACTAATCAATCCATAGGAGACATGCTTGGGCCATACCATAACAGTAGCCACTACTATATTGGAAAAAAGGTGAGCGTAATAATTAATGCCTAATTCCCATTTTGCTATGTTCCTAGCTTCGTATGCTATCAGTTATCACGTTTGTTCACTTTGGTTGCCAAGTGCTTTGAGAGAAGCTACATGTATCTTTCTAATCGTCTTGGCTATCTAATATGAATATGATGAATTTCATATTGCCATAGAAAGCAGTGTAAAGCTGTAGATGAAGGAGAACATATGTTGTACCACTTATTACATGATGAACTGACAAGTTAATGGACCGTATCCAATTGCATAACGCTTTAAGTGTAACTGCATAAATCATATAAGTTCGGTTATTTTCAATTTATAGGTAGAGCCAAGTAAGCAAATGCACAGGATAAGTGAATCGGAAACACCTTTGAAGTTGGCAGTCATGTTTACTGTGCCAAGAATTTGTAAGGTTGGAAATTCCTGTCGTGTACTGGTTGACATCAATACAGACAATTTTGAGAGATTTTGTACTTGATGGCAGCAATTTGGTGAGACTTAAGCTAAAAGCTACCAGGAAAGGTGATCCAATTGGCTGGGATGAGAATCACAAAACTACAGATGTCTTGGTAGGCTATTGCTTTGGTGCACATTCAATTAATCTTTACATATTGATTTAGGAAATGGCATTGATTTAAGAAACTCAAATTGATTAGACCTAAGTTGAAAGTTATCAGAGAAGATCATCCTTTTGGATGCAATATCCATTACACAATTCCAGATACCATGGTAAGCTAGTATGTTAGCGCATTCTTGAACATTATACGACTTTGCCTTAGTGTATGAGACGATGGAACATTTTTTGAAAGGATAAAATAGACTTAATTTATTTCCTGTGATAAGCTCATATCGCGTAATAACTTTGGTTGAAGTGAGTGAGTAAAGAACTACAGGCTAATTGCGTTATGACCTAGTTTGCAAGCATGTAAGTCTAAGGGATATTTTGCATATCTCTAGTTTGCCATAACTTTGGTTGAAGTGAGCGAGTAAAGAATAGCCAAACTACAGGATAAAACCTCTAAAAATTTTACATTTACATTTCCTTATTTACTTAGGCACAAATTACAGCAAAATAATTGATTCAACATATGCGTCGAAATATACATTTCTAATCATCATTCAACCCTCAAAAAGTTTCTTTTAGGTAGTATTAAATGAAAAAAACACTTCCTCTTATCTTTTATTCTGCTAGGTGCATGTGCGCACTGATAGATGCAGCACTGTTTCATGCAATTGTGGAGTGGCAGCACGTGAAGGGAATGATGTCATTGTAATTGACTTTTGCAAAGGATCGATGCAAAGTGTTAGATTTGCTAGCCAAAGTATGACAGCAAATGGTACTGAACTATTGAGAGACAGGACTGGCAAGAATTTCATCGTAAGAAATGATTTAATGATGCTTCAGAAGAACTTTGAAAGAATTTTTTATTTTCTTGCCTTGATGCTATCATTCAGAATTCAACCAATTTAAATATTAAAGAACTCCGAATCAAACCAACATTCTAGAAAACTATTCTGTGTACGCTATACTGGTCATTGCAGCCTTTATTAACTTTCAATGGGCATTCGTCATTATGTAAAGTATAGAAAACAATAGTGAGATTTTTCTTCAACTCTTGACAATCTCTGTCTTAGAGAGCATCTTTTTTCATGGAAATACATTCATTGTATGATGCATGATATATCATCTATTTAAATTCATTCTTTTAGATCAAGTTTCCATCTGGCTCTTTTGTCAAGGTTAGCACCTATCCATTTGCTGGTAAGATTGTTGCTGACGTAATGGTCCAAATTCCAAGTGATGACTTTAATTGTACAGTTGGACTTTGTGGAACATTCGATGGCAATCGGCTGAATGATTTTAAAGATAAAATCGGTAGTGAGCATAGTGCTACGCAATATTTACCAGCACCTGCAGAGTTCACTGAAAGTTGGAAGTATGTTGTTTAAAATTGCAAGTTTTAAGGTTTACGTTTGAATTCCCATAGCAATCTCTCTAGTCATGTATCGCTGAATACTACTAAATTATTATACTTTTATATTAAAGTGTTCTAAAGCTGTGCAGCTTGTAAGTGTACTTGAATCAAAAGTAAATTCTTGGGAGTTTGACGGTAGTTATTACTATTATCGAATGGTTTAACAGCAAAATTTCTTTACTGAACAATATGCCATTTTCTTACGTGCCTTGATGCTCATAAATTCATAATAGAAAATAAAAATCAAAGTATATTTAATTAATATCCATTTTGACTCAGTGATGAAATAGCATCATGTCATACGTTAATTTATTAGTAATCCATTATAAGGAATTCAATACTTTATTGCAAATACAATGAGCTCTGCATCTCCTAGAGAATGAAGTAGAAGTCATCAACAAATGCTTTTATCTAGATTTCCAAATAAAAGATGGAGGATGAAATTTCTATCCTGAGTAGTATGGACTTCTCTTCCAGAGTGTTTCTCGATAGTTTTGATGCAATGTTTCCACAGAATGCATATGTCTGGGCACATTGCAACATCAAAATTTTTGTTTACTAAATTTAACCAGGCAAAAAAGCCAGTTTGCAAGACCACAATGGTTATGCAATCCTGCTTATTTCAACTATGAAATATAGATAATGTAATAGTACCAAAATCGATACTGTGCTATTATGAAGCCTTCCTCTTACTTTTCCTTTCCACAGACTTGGTTCAAAAGACAACTTGTTCAACTACGTTGACTCTAATAGCCGGATTGATCCTTAAAAGCGCTTTTGCAGTTGTGCATTAAACACATCCGGGGATTCGGTAGCCAAGTGTGATTATGTATCAAGAGCACAGTCAAGTTACATAGACAAGTCAATTGTGTGGGTCAGACTTATACCTCCCGTTGCTATTCCAGAGACTCAGCGAGACCCCACTGCAGCTGTGATTTTGCCAAAGAGCGAAAAAGAAGCCTATTACACCTTTAAACCTGATGAGTCAACTGGAAAAATTCCAGACTGGCCTACTCCAACGGGCAGAAAGAAAGAGCTAATTGAAAGATATTGTAATGAGAAAATTATGAACTCAACAACTGGAAAACTCTGCTCCAACATTCCAAAATTTCCATTTCATCATTATGTACAACGGTGTATTACAGATATACAGGTATTCTATTAGGATCTCTTTGCTATGAAAAATCATCTTCATTGAATTAGGCTTGCTTCAAATGATTAATATTAGCTTGCATGCATGCTCTTCATAATTTGCGCGCGCATTTGTGTTTTCTCATGAGCATATGGGAAGATTTAAATGTATAAAATTTTGATCAAGCACTCATTTAAGGGCAATTTTAAACGAGATATGTACATTCACAACCAAATCTACTTGGTATTTTACCAAAAGCTAAGTACCAATATCTTTCACAATTCATAAATTATTGCTTCTTTGGTTGTCCTTAACTTGAGTAAAACCGATAGCTTTTTTGCCTAGTTTCATAATTTTAAGATTTGTGTAAATGTTTACATAGGTCACCGATGCAAACTATTTTGCAATATCAGCAATTCGAGCAATGCAATTTGCTTGTGAAGAGATATTCTTTAAAAACATGTCCTACTGGAAACCGAACCTGAATAAAAATGGTACTATGGAACCTCCTTCTGATCTACAAAAAGAAATGTGTCCTGGGATGTGTTCTGGCAATGGTATATGCATCAATTCAACTTGCAAATGCAATGAACAATTCACTGCAGATGATTGCTCTGTGAAGAAGAAGTCTCCCCCAAGAATACAATCGGTAGGACGTGATGGAATATGTGATTTACAAAAGCGCAATGACTGTCATATAGTTAGGATTATAGGCAGTGGATTTTTTTGAAAATGACAACCTGGAATGCATCACAACAAGACTTGAGGTTTGCTTCTTACTACACAGCTTACCGAATGCTTAATTCGCTAACCGTTAGA
>WIPJ01004142.1:208011-254584 GCA_018155075.1 Cassiopea andromeda | reverse complement strand
TTGCGAATATTATATTTAGTAGAATTTGGTAGCAGAGGCAACGCTTCTTGGGGTATAGGGGGTATAGCAGCCCCACCAATGTTAATGATAAGAACTTTATCGGGAAATTGTTTCGCTGCTCTTATATTGAGTAGCAATTCAAAGGGTCTAGCATACTAGATATCCCTCTCTTGGCGCCCAATTTTTCTGCTGCGGTGCCTTTTTCGGGCAATTATTCCTCACGCCCTCTAATAGAAACACCCTAGTTACACCCCTGTTTGATAGTATATTATATGAAAAGTTTTAGGAACTTATCTTTCTTTAAGCATCGGTTTATTGTTTCTCATGTGACCACATTCATAACCAATGCACTTCCCATGTATGAACACAGTCACAACCAATGCACTTCCTAAGTATTCGCAATATCATCGCTGTTGTCATTATTCTTTTGAAAACGCATGATCATTTGTTAAAAGTTAATACTCAATCATTATATCATTAAAACATTTGTAGTAGTCTTCTTGTTTTTTTGTGATTGTAATCAGATCAATTTTAAACATACAGTTTTGAGTGCAAATTCCTCCTAGTCCTCAAAACTGTCTCTCATTGAATAGAGTTTTGTCTACATAAATTATCCTTTTTTGCGACAATCTTTATATTAGAACTGAAGAAATCGCTTTGACTAAGTCAGCCGTGGTTCAAAACCCTTTCTTGAACATGTTACTGCAACTTTCCTCAACATTTTACAGCAACCAGAAACATTGCACTACTTGCTACTAGAGCTGATTAATTGTCTTTGCTAAGACACTGATTCAAAATCATTTGCTCTTTAGACACAAAATCATCTTTCAAGGGTCTTTCGCCTGAAAGTGCCCCATTGGTCAAACTTTTTCTTTGATTTTGAACTACAGTATAATCCCGTTAACTCAGACCCTCAGAGAGACAGCAAAGTCGTCCGACTTAGGGAATTTCCGAGATACCCGAGGTCTCAATAACTGTCCTCAAATCCAAGGGGTGCAAGAAATCCGTAAAACTAGGCGAATGTCCAAGTGACCCAGTGTCCGAGATAACGTGATTCTACTGTAGCAGATCTTCTTTTCTTGGGTATTGCCCTTCCAGTAATTTTTCTTGACAAAGACTTTTGATTACAATATCTATGTTTATAGCAAGAATCCATTTATTTCTAGATATCAGAGAAAGGCTATGAAAAGACAGGCTATACAAGAAAACATAAAGCTAGGTTACTGACTTTTAAAGAGGTTTTATGTAACATTGAAAGAAACACATTTGGAGCGAGTCAACTGTCTACAGCATACCCAGCTGAGGGTTACCTGATTGAGGTAACTAATGATGGAAAAATCTACTCTAATGCTCGAGCTACATATGTGACTTATGACTCAAAATGTATGGAGTGCAGCAGAAAGCCTCTTTCTTGCAAACAAAAGGTAAGTGAAGCTAGGAGTTCTGAGCATATCCATCAGCAAGTACGTGACCAGCGTTATGCACAAAGGTTTCTGCACTTATCTTGTGGAGATGAATGTGATATCTTATGATTGTGCATGTAGTAGATAAAATTATATCCATATACTCATTTACTCATACTAATATAATCCATGATACTCCTTCAGCTATAAATTTGCTAACTTAAATAAAGGTAGTTACATAAAAAATGAAATTAAAAAAAAACAAACTTTAAGCTGTTCTACCACTAGGTCATGCTAGATATTTCTTACTTCTATGTTGATTTGAGCTTATTGACCTATGAGGTAGGTTCTCATTTTGTGCTTAAAAAGGTGAGTAGATTCCACATTCATATGCTGGTTTGCTTCAACCTATAGTTTAGAGTAGCTTTCTTCACTTCAATTCACCCATCAATTTGCAACACTTTGTGGCACAGGCCTTATCAGAAACTTCAGGCTAAGGCATTTCAAGAACAGTGTAGTACACACTTCTTCACTGGAGAGAAATACTCGGTCACTTCTAAAATACTCAGCAAATTCAGTACCTCTACCCCCCTCACCCTAGTTTTTTTTTGAAAAATCGCTATTAAGCGTTCGTGAACACTTTTCTCATCTGCAACAATCTGTCAAAGCACTGCTTTAAGTTCTTTGTGTCAAATAAGGTGTTGCAGTAAGGGCTTCTTTCTTTCATTAGGCACGCGTTATGACTATACAATTGGACTTATCTTGAAGAAGCTCAAAATTTTATAAATTCATTCTAGGATAAAACCTGCATCATTTCTGGGCAGTGTAGTCTTCCTGGAGAAAAAATTGGGAACTACAAATGTGCTCCAAATTCCAAAATTGGTAAGATTAGTTTTTAACAGTTAGATCTGTGATAAAATTTTCTAACGCAGAGCCATGCAATCTTAGCTGTTGAGTCCTAAAAATCTGCGAGTACTTGTTTGGTGTATAATACTTAGCCATTTTTCGTAATGCAGCTTGATTTACTTTATGTAGGTAGCCCCCCTCTTCCGCTCTCACATGAGAAAGAGGTTTTGATTGCAGTCGGATGTTTCGTTGGCGTGATACTTTTATTAGCTATTGCGTCTTTGGTTGGAATCAGACGCAAACAGAAAGAGTATCAGGTTAAGAAGAAGACAGAGAGTTCGGAAAACTGAATGCAAACATATATAGTGATGACTTTGAAGAGAAGTGTGGTCCATCAGAAGAGATGGCGAAAATGGATATGAGTGAAGAAGTGGAAGACAACGTTTTGCAAATGAATGGAGAAGAGAGCATCACGGTTGCCATTGTCAATCCCAGCTATGAGAATAGTGGAGAAGATAATATGCCTCGATCAACTGAACCTGACTCAGCAATGGGTGCTGCCCTTGAAGGTTTGCTAGAAACTAAACAATAAAGTTAATTTTTATTTCATTCTCTTTATGTCAAGTTTTTGGAAAGAAAAGTGATAAAGGATTTCTAGATTTTGATTGTCTTAATTATGTTGTTAAGATCATCCTCTGAAGCCGCGTGAGCTATCCCTGAGAACTTTGGGTGACAGGTCCTAAAGTTATAACGCGATTTGTTTGCCACACCCATTTAAGAATCTTGCTAGAGATCCCTCACCCCATTCTTAACTGTTTCTCATCAAATTTGAACGAAGTAGAAATTTTTGTTTTGGCGAGAAGTGGAGGGATAAGCCCCCCCCAGTCCGTCCCTGGCGCCGCCACAGATTATTTTGATTGATGTATTCTTCCAAGGTTTTATTTGTAACAATAACAAATCACATTACAAATAACGTCTGCGCTATGATTAATCTAATAAGAAAGGGGGAAATTTTATGGGTTTTTAGCTATTAAGTGGAATAAATTTGAGAATAAGTCAGATTTGCAAGCTATCAAATGTAAAAGTTATTTAGTTATCTAGTTAGCTATCTATAGCTAGTTTCAAAGCAAATGAAAGTTTCTTTGCTTCACACACTACAACAATTTATCAATTCCTTGTTTGGGCTACTAACATAGCATTGGCTTGAGAACTCCCTTTTTCGCTATTCTTACTAAGCATGCCCCTGCTGTAATAATTGAAGAGGATTGCCCATGGATGTCTAGTAGCTGCCTGTTGTATAATTGTAGATCATGTAATTGTGCTTGTAACTTTTCTAATTGACGATTAGATCGCGATTTCTTAATTAAACTACGTTATCTTATATTTTAGAGTTAAACATGTATGATCAGTAGCAATCTTATTATCGTTTGAATCTAATCAAGCTTTTTGCAACATTGAATGATCATCATTTACTTTTGAACTCCTACCAGGTAAGCCCTTACACTAGTTCATCGAAGCAATTTTTAATCAATTTCGCTTTTTCAATGGCATGAACCACAAAAAGCGATTGAGTCAGGTCCGTAGCCAAGGGTGGCCTGGGGGCAAGGCAACCAGAAGTTATTTTGTTGCGAATGTTATTTGTTTTTTTCTCTTTTTGCGCAGTTTTGTCTCTCTAAGAGATTTAGATATCATAGATTGGTAAATAATCTTCAAACTTCAATCATAGCAGATTATGGGTTCACTCTTTCTTCCCTAAACAGAGAGCAAGGATGAAGACAAACTCCACGTTATTTGGAAAAGGACACTTCCCGAAAGTCCAGAGTATATGAACTTAAGAAATTTTCTGAGTGTAAGTCCCAATATCTCCATTAAGGGGCGTAGCCATAGGCATCTTACCTCCCAATTTTTAGCTTTTCAACAAATTTGCGGCACACCAGCAGTGCTCGTCAATGTGGAATTGCTGATAAATCTCGATGAAAGTCCACTTTGTCGGCAAATTAGGCTCGAACGAAGCCTATTTGTAAGGAAATTGGGATTGCACACTCCAGCAACCAGTTTTATAGCTTCACCCCTGCTCCCTTTTATTCTCTACTCAGTAGCAGCATTCCCATCCCATCTTCTCATAGAACTGCTGCACTTCGCAAGTTACTTGGCCCCTTTTGCTCTATTCCTTCTAAAATTCCTTCTTACGATTTTTTCCTCATATCCATTGTATTTAGCAAAAATCCTTCTGTTTCTTAGTCTGTGTATATTCTTTGTCAATCTTGATAACTGTGTTCACTGAGGCTTTCCATGCTTCTCATTCATTGATTCATGCTCCTTACTTTTGCCTCTACTTTGTTATGCGTACAATAACTATCCTCAGAGGTGTGCATGGGTAGTACCATTTGTGGGGCATATTCAAAAATTTTTGGCAAAATGTTAGCCAACTCTATGTGAAAAACGTTAGGGAAGCAATGTAACCCAAAAGATGCTAAATCCTTTGTCTCATAATCAATGTTCTTAATGGATTGGTAGACATTGGAGGCGCCATGACACTCTGGTCGGCATTGGCGTGCCACGCCCTTAAGTCATGCCTCCTTCAGTGCCCCACTTTTAAGATCACGCTATGGGCGTGGTTTAGTAAAATATCACTAATAGCTCCGTTTTGAGCCAAATTCTTTGATGGACACTGCCCTATAATTTTATTCAAAAGACTTCCCACGGAATTCAAAGGATGCACAACCCTTATCTTCATATCTTGCCAGTAAATCCTAATATGCAAAAGTCTAATCTGTAGAGAATCTGTATTAAGGGTGCAATTAATGATTACTTTTGGTTAGACAAATGAATACGGGTCAGTGGGGGTGGCATCCCAACCATTTACCTAATCGAAAAATCTGATGACAGTCGGAAAATTAGAAGAATTTATATTTATCAAAAGAAGGATGATTGACCTTTTTCAGTAGAGATTTTGAGTATTTAACCTCCCAAAAATAACTTTCAGTTGACGTTCCTACTTTGGCTGAATGTAATAGACTGGCTAATTCAAATAGAGTTGCAATGGGCCGGCATTTTCTCTTTAATTTGTTCTTTCTATTCGTTGAATATATCCTCTTTCTTTTTCGCATGTAGCTGTGAATCAACTCATTTCGAAGAAAGGATCAAAAGCACCACATACAGAAAATCAAATGTGGACTCCTGTCTTGTAATTTTTAGTCATAGCCGTTGTATATTGTTGGTTTACTGCTAGCATATTTAAATATCAATTTGCATGCATTTCTAAAAACATTTTCATAACAGTGAACTAGATAGAAATGAAAAAGGGAAGAAATAGATGGCTGTTGCCATGCTTCGAATATTACATCACAAGCCAGGGGAGGGCCAGCTGCCACAGAATGGGGGGCATGAGCAGGTAGCACTCTTAAATTATCACGTCCTTCGGTTGCCACACCCATATCCCAATTCTACTAAGGCCCCTGCTCAGTCCTAACATCTTCTTCAGGAATTGTGGGAAGGGGGTATATGACAGACGTAATGGTTAAAATGCAGAGAAGGCTAAAGATTTTCAAAGTCGGTTGTGAGTATCCTATTGATTTTTGGCAACTATTGCACAATGGCATCCGCAAAAACAACTAATTACAACCAACTACAACTAAAATCCTAATACCATAAACTAAAATAGAAGATAACCACACTTTATTTACATAACCAACAAGTACAGGTTGCCAAATACAACAAGAGTTTCCAGGCCTTAGCAAGAGCAATCATATCAAACCCTACTTTAATGCCTTATTTAGCTTGAATCTTGAATTGCCCTTAATCATTCTTAACTTCAATGAGTTTAAGCCTTGTTCTTATGGAGTGTAGTCTTCTGAAGAATGTGAGTTAGTGATGGTTAAGATCAGGGCGCGGTGGAACATTCAAAGTTTGGGAAAATCCAGCTTTCAGTGGCCCACTGTACTATAATAGAAAAGAAATCAGGCATCATGATTATTTCTTGTTACAATCACTTATAAGATGTTTAAATGATTTATCGCGTAGGTACCGTGAAGTTTATGTTTCATTTGTTTTCTCTTATAAAATCTAATGCTACAAATGACCGAACTTAAAAAGGGAAAAAGAAAAATCCATGGGTACCTACATAGATGAATTTAAGGTGCGTACCTGGAAATTTCCCGAATCCAGGTGGGCTACCACGCCATTGGTAAAGATTTGAATCAGGCTGCTACCCAAATACATATACTGTTACATAAACTTTGCCATTTCCTTGCAAAATTCTATCTTATATCATGGAATTGCATACATATTTTGCCGCATTCGGAGTGGTGCTAGGAGAGGACTAAGGAGGCTATATCCCCCGTCGGATAGTAACAAAGTATCTTCTGGGTGAGAATTGGAATTTATAATACCATGCTAACCGTATTTTGCACCTTCCTAGGAAGAGTGGGCCCCTTTCGGAAAATCCCTAGTACCACCACTGTGCTACAATTTCTCTAGAATTTTAGCACTTATCCATCAGTATCTATTAAGTGAAGTAAAATTCATGGAATAACAATGCCAAGAATATTCTTCCTGGGACACTTTGACTCGTTACATCAGCATCCAAGCTTCAAAAGAGATCTTTGAAATGCTTCTCCAAATTTGAATGGGCTCTGTAGTCATAGTGATGGGGTTCAGTTGTTACCAGGGAGGATACAGGATTCATGTTGATGGTTGCAACTTAAGTACACGTTTTATGAGATGGAAATGAACAAAATTATTACCAGGCGATCAAAAATCACTTAAAATTTCACAACCCTAAACCCTGTAAGACATTGAAAAAGTTTTAATGTCATATGGATCTATTGAATTAGCTTTTTTAGAAGTAATTGTAGGGAGAAAAGAATTAGGGTTTTCACAACGACAATTCAATTTATATTTTAGTATAGGGATGCTGCTGTCTCTTGTCACCACTGGAATTGCTATTTTGTATCGCGTTCCATGATGTGAAGTGCAAAAAAAGTTTTCCTTTTCCTATTGCCTTCTTAAGTATTGAGGATGAAGGATGACGTTTTCAATTTAGAAAATGTGGCAAAGCATGATTCAGTGTGGGGAACTGAGTTACTCACACTTTCTTGATTCTCCAGCATTTTCCTAAGGAGAAAATAGGATCAGTTATTGCATCGGTAGGGTCAGAGAGTGCAGTATCGGAGTTTAAACTTTATGAGAATATTCGGCAAATTGGCCAGATCCAGTTCTGCTCTGAAAGGTCTTATCTGCAACCCCAAAACACTGGCAAAAGGAGACCAGCTATGATTCAGGCATGTTTTAAAGATTTCTACTTCACTCAGCCAACATAAGCACTTGAATTGGTTTACAATTCAGCAGCGGCATTAAAGTTGCTTTCAGCAGAGAAAGAGATATCAAGAAAGCTAGATGTCCTCTCAATTACAAGAAGGTTTGCAAAGATAGGAATGGGGTAATAATAGTTCGCACGCAAATAGAATTCAGCAGAAGTTAGTGTTCCGAGTGCTAGAGAGAGATGTGCTTATTCCCAGTCACTAAAGATGATTTGGCAATATAAATACTATTTCTAGTATATGTCACTCTAGAAACGATTTTTGCAAAGTGCATGTACTGAGCAGAGAATAACACCAAAGATGCTTTGATTAGTATTTACCACAAAACTGTTTTACTCTACTGAAATAGAACTTATATGTGGGGATAGCAACATGCATCCTGGAAAAAGGATACAGGACGAGGCCACACCTTCTGGGTAATAAGTAAGGGTGTTAATGATTCTTAATTCATCCGCATAGATAATTCTTTCTTTCCTTGTAAGCACAAGTTGCTAAATGCAAAGAAGCCATAATATATTTCTGTCTTGTTGAACCTTTACGAACATAATATAATAAAGAAAACAATGATATACCTCAGAATATTAAGGTATTTTATCAGTAGCAAGTCTTCAATCTATATAAGCAAAGAGAAAAATTTGTACATTATCCAAAGGCTACAGCAAAAATTAATGCAATCTCAATAAATGAAAACAATAACAATAGCATTCAATTTCACTTAAGGCAAGAAGGTCAACCTCTTAAATATCAAGTTACGCTAGGTTTGTCCAACCCTTCTTCTTCAACAGAAAATAAAGTTGTAGCTATGCCCACCTTTAGGGTAAGCACAATTTCAGATTTTTCCTCATTTACTTTTAGCATGAAATATCTAACATATAATTCTAAAAGAGACTCAAACAACTGCGAAACAGGCAGACTTGGAATTATTAGGTATGGTTCTGTGGCTGGAGCACAGTCATGAAGCGGAGGGTTTGTGAAGTGGGACAGCGCCCCACGATCCCCCTCCCTGCAATTGTCCCTCTCATAAGTTGAACTATCCTCTTGATGACTGGAGCATGGCATGGTTGTAGAGAATCACAGAAAACATCCATTCCAGTAATTTTTTTATGCTTACACTTAGCTTAAGCAATAATTCAAAAAATAAACACATTATAGAACTTTATTGTTATAATGTTGTCGTTCATTGTTTGGTACATCTGGCCATCTGTCATGATAACCAAAGGAACCAGCGAATAATGGCCTAGAGATGGTGGAGGGAAGTTGACAGGAGCAGCAATCGTATTCAAGTGATACCATTCGTCAAAGTGTGCAGCTGTACACCATTTTTTAATGTCCTTAAAAGTTCCATTGCTTTCATCAAAAGTAAAGAAGGAAATGCTCACAGCTTGCAAGAATTTCTAAAGTTCACCCTCACTCTACAAATCAAACTAACAAATGACAAGAAATTTCCTCTTTCGCTACTCCCAATTACAACCTTGCATCCTGAAGTTTGCACAGCTACCTATCGGGTGCACAAACATTTCAGGTTGCACGAGCTTGCCACTTCATTGGCCAAGGTCTTAGTTAAAAATTATCGTACTTACAGACAAAACTGTCTGTGATTTTTAGCTACTGCGTTGCTATAATTCTTTCCCTGAAGTGATCGTGCTCAGCTCGGCTGTGGGAAACCAAATTCAGTTATGCCTTGTAGATGGTTGGGAGAGGGGATAAAATTCGACAAAGAGTTACATACTATCCTTTTGAAGAAACTGATAGACTGACTGCAAAAAACGTCGATTGGAAGTCGAAACTCCTTTGGATTTTAAGAATAATTTAGGTATAATGCATGGGGCGAGCATTTTAGCAAAATGCTGCTTCTAGATTAAGTTTTGCTCTATCGATACAATCGTAATTATCACACTCCGCGTTTAAGACATCCAAAAACCATTTGAATATATTCAATTGACTTTCAAGCTAAGTTTTACCTCTGGCACTTATAATCATTAAAGACTATTCCTACACTCAAAGCTACAAGATTTTATGGATATTAAGGGTCAGTTAAAAATTTGGTATTCTTGCAAATAGGAGTGAATATGTTTCTGTGTAATACAAACTTTCTTAAAGATTTCCAACTGACGACAGTTCCCAATAAAAAGACAGTGGACAATCCTTGCAAACGTTTACCAAACTCATCCTTACGTATTCTCCAATGAATTGAAAAGAGAAACTAATTCAGCTCCTTCGAAATGAACCAACGCGATTGCGTCTCCAGTTTCCCCAATATGCACCATTTTCAATTTGCATATTTTCCAATGACAAGAAAACAAACGGTCCCAGAAAGGTTTTGCCAAACTCACATATAAATACTATCTAAAGCTGTGTAAAAGAAAAAGAAAGCGAGTTCAATCAGATACGAAGGGAAAATCTCAATTGAAACGATGCGATTTTCTTTCTGTGGCTTCACGGCCAAAGAATAGTTTGTTCTAGAAACGTTAGCCATGAACTGAAAATGAAATTATTTGCTGCGAAAGCAAGATATTCCCTAAGAGGACATATTTTGCCAATAGAAAGTATATTTGCTTTCACTTTATAGAGCTGTTGTTGGGTAAGAAGGCTAGTAATAAACAGGTACATGACAGGAAGTAACAGGAAACATACTGTTAACTAACGGTACACTGAACGTTGATCGTTATGGTCAAAATTGTGCATGCCAAGAAAGAGCTGTAGTTTGAAGTTATCGCCAAATAGCCATAAAATTACAAGTCAAAGTGCACAAAATGATACAATAATTAAAAAATGACCTTACAAGGAGGGTATTCACCATACCCTTTTCTTGTTTAGCCGATTTTCCACCTAAATTACCTGCATCATATTGAAACATAACGTATTCATGGGAAAATTATGAGAGCGCCCATGCAGAAAGTGTTTCCTTCTTATGTAGACAATGCTGATTGGATTAGCGAACCAAATTTCTTGCGCGGGCGTGCGTATCTGAAAAGGATCTCAGAATTAGAATCACTTCTATTTTCCATCTGCTGCCTACATCGAAGCAGGAAGAGAGAATTTTGACAGGTGAGTGAACGCTAACTTCAAGCAGTAAATAGTAATAGACATTACTAGTAATAGACGCTACATAGGAAAGCATATTGTACTGCTTTCGAAATTTACATGGCGTATATACAGAACAGGGCGCAAAGAGACTTCTCCAAAATGAAGCGTATCAGAGCTCACGTACTGTTATGCATGTATAAAAAGTAAGTTCGAGGAAAAGTAACCCGAGAATAATCCGTTAGGGTTAGGGTTAGGGTTAAAATTTATTGAAGCTTTTTGTCATTTTATGAGATATAAAGCACAGTATATTACGAGCTTATGCAAAACTTTGAGCAAAACTTCAAATCGAAAATGATCTTTTAATTCCTCAGAATCGAATAGAAAGTAAGTTAGACCACTTTCTTAGGACGAATAACGCCTGGCTTCAGTATAACGTTCTATTGCGGGTGACCCCCCGGCGACCCACCATCAATAATTTTTTATGGAAACGCCCCATTTCAACTGCCGGTGACACACCGCTGATCCAACGCCAATCCACCGCAGACATTGAAGAAAAGTTGGACCTTGACAACTCTATTCAACTTTTCGCCAAATAGTTTGCCTTTTCTCATTGTTCGCCAAAAATTTGACTTTTTCTCATTGTTCTTTGTGCGCTTTGTTCAGTGTCTTGAGCACTAGAAAAATTCATGGCTTGTAAGGACGGCGAACTTCAGAAGAGATGGCATTGTTCGAGTCTATCTGACGTTTTATTGCTGCCTCTGATCGGTGATTCACTCTAAAGTACCTGATAAGGCCTCGTAAGAGAGTGGTCCCTAAGTATCGGTCAAGTTTGGGCGGAATGGAAGCTTTCTGAATATTCAAATAAGTTTTGATGCCCCACCCCAGAAAACGAAGAGTTACTTGATACCCCTCACTATGATCTGAAATATATTTCATGCCCCACCCCTCAGAACAATTTTTTTTGCATACAGAACTATGTGTAGTTCACACGCCTGGTCAACTCCCACCATAATATGAATGTACCCACGATGGAGACTATGACTATTTTTACCTGTTTTAACCTAAATTTTACCACTCTTTTTCTGAAATCCAAATAATGCACAGAGGTACCTCTATGCAATAACATAAAGCAACAACAAGAGCAACAGCGGCAGTTAAAAACCTCAGTCCATGACATTAGTAGAGTTGCTGAAAATGGAAATGAAATCGCCTTTGTTTGATCCTCAAATTTGTGTAAAAACAGTTTGGAAGTCACTCTTACATTTGCAGGTTACAGTGAACGACCAAGCAAGTTGTCTAGTACCAAGGAAAGGGATGTCTTATTTCTATGTTTAAGAGGAAAACCCTAAAGTATAAAATTAGTCATCATTTTCTCCTTTCCCTAGTTTCACATCATAATGATAGAGGATCTGCTTTCAAGTATTTCAAGTATTCAAATTGAAACTGCATGAAGTTACAGAAGAATGAATTGTTTTCATCTCACTAAGATTAGAAGAGAGCAGATGTATATAATCGTTTTTTTCACTGCCAAATACATGTGTTATAAACCATATATATTTTGCAGTGAGAAAAACCCTGATGTACATCTGCTTATAAGCATATCTAACATGAGACATATTTCACAGCAAGTGTGCTCATGCATAGTTCTACATATGCCTTTCCTGATGAATTTTTCATGCAAATATAGAGGGAAAATAATGAACTAAATTGATGGTAAAATAGCCCTTTTCTTAGATTGTTTTCTTTTTGCAGAAAACCCTTTTTTCTAGTTTATATGCCCTTGGGTTTGGGGTGCAATTAAGCCCCTTTTTCAGAAATTTGGCAGACACGAAATGTTATACATGACAATGGAAGTTGGCCCATCAGGTTCATTTGTATGCTTTTGTTCTTTTCTTTTAGTAAGTCATGCCAGGGAAATACCATAGGAAAAACTGAGAAGGTGAGGGGAAGTTTAAGTAGAAAGGGAGATAAGATCAAGTTTTTTCATGTTAGATTTAAAACATGACAAATTGTAGGATTCAGGGAAAGTAGTGGGTGGCAATGAGTTCCACAGTTGAGAAGTTCTAGGGATGAAAGATTACTTATGAGCTAGAGTTCGTGGATTAGGAGGTGTAACTTGGAAAGGGTGTGACAATGTAGAGCTTCTGGTTGTTTGACCACGCCCCACTTGATCAGAAATAACATTTGCTGTGCTTCCAATTTATAGTGAGTTTAATGAGTTTAGATGAAGTTAAAGCAAAAACTTCAAGAGATAGGCAATCTATACTCAAATCTGTTTCCTAACAATATGACTGTCAAACAATGGCAAGCAAACGAGGTAAGAATTATTGATTCAAATTAATATTTGTGGAAAGAACTAACCACTGCAATGCACAATGCACACGGAGCTATTATCACAACACCAGCTTTTTAAAGAGGAGAACCAATTAGATAGGAGAGCATGATTCAAGAGGCAAACAGACAGAAAGACCTTCAACCATAAATGCAAGAAAATCAATTAAAGAATAGGGAGCAAGCCTTCAAAACAAAGTAAAAGATGTTGTGCACTTACTCATAAATGGTATTCCTTATGACATAAATGGTATTCCTTATGACATAAATGGTATTATATTGCTTATCTAACTTACGTATTACGTATAGTTTGATTCTGTGGATTGGCATTCCTTTTTTGTACCATGCTGTTCATCTCACTAACGCTAACATTTCATAGATCCAGGGATTGCTATTGTCTACGGCATACTCATACTTTTGCTATAAGCATAGCATGAGCTTGTTGAGGATACTGAGGACTCCCCATATCGATATTTTGAGTTCACGGAACTGAAAATATCCTGTCTAAGTATGCTCTTAGCTTCCCTTTTGGGGAATGACCAATAGCTCGTGAACTTGAAGGGTTCGTATTCTTAACAAGTGCGATGCAAGTGAATGGAGATAAATCGGTGTCAAAATTCTGCTTGAGAACTCGGAATGCAAAAATACAATACAGAATGCAGAACTTCAATCTGTGAACCTAGAAATATCACTTCATAACTTGAGAATTCAATTGATGAATGCAGAATCCATGTCCGGAATTCAGAATATGGATCCGAAATTCAGAATGTTCTGAAAAAATTTATAACGACCACTCTGCACTATCTCATCAGCGGCGTGGATTCAAGGAGGGCATGTAAATTGCTTCTCTTAGGCCTGATTTTCATTTACCTTAATTCTTCGGTGATTATCGCCGATGCAGTTTCCGGACCATCGAGGATTCTCCCGGATTGCTTATGACTGATAAGTAACGCACTATCGTTGGCCATCCGGGATTGTCCCCGATGGTTTCCGACGAACAATAGAAAGATGACAAAGCACTAGAAGTGATATCCTAGGCTATGGAACAAAGAACGCTATAGTTTCTGGTAATTAGCCCTTCAGCTACTTTCCAAATCTTCTTTTCAGGATGCAAATACCATTTATATTTCCTTTTAGGTCTCACCGTTATTTACTTTCTTGACTTCCCGTGGATTCACTTTCTTGATTTCCACTTGTTTTTTTCCCACTCGCTTTTCCCCACTTATAAAACCTCCCGCTGGCACCGTTTATCAACTGAGGATGGGACAAGATGTCTCGAAACGTATATCGTTGAAGTCAACATTGTCTATGTCACTAAACCGTATATGACTACTGGCTTAGGCTTAATTTTAGCAATTATTGGAATGTCGAAATAGTGGAATATATAAAGAAGAAAGATGTTTTTCGTCGTGGCTCTTCTCTTAAAATTTATGCTTCAGCTGCGGTTTCCAATAAATGTTGCACATACCAAAGCAGAAGGACTAAGCAAAATACCATTAAATTTAAATATTGGCAGAAGTTTTGCCTGAAAAGCAAGTGAAAACAACTGCCAAGTCAGGTGATACGATAAACTTCGACCTACATTGCTACGCTCTGAAGTCGATACCAGTAAATAAATCAACTAAAAATGGTTGAAAATAAACTTCTTTCAAATACTTATTGTATTACTTACTTAAATATGACTTGTTCTCGATATTTTGTTGCTTTAATGCAATCCAGGAGCAAAAAAAGAGGTGTGTTGTAAAGTCTTTTCACTGCGAGTCCTTTGTTTACAAACATCTTTCGCCAAAGTGTTGATACCATCTTTGCTCTGCATGTGCATTAACGCAAAAAACAAAGTGAAACAATAGACCGCTCATTCTAGTCTTCCTACTTCTATGGCGCCATTACATGCTCTTTGCTCATGGGGGATGATCCTCAATCAACAGGAAGTTCTACATCGGCGATCATAGCCGATGAATTACGATATATGAAAACCACGCTTAACGTCAATGGTATACGTAGTATACTTGAGAAAAAGGAGTGTATTTTCAAGTTTCAATTGTGCTATTAGTATTATTATTATAACACTCTTTCATGTTGGCACTATGTGCATAGACAGCTACAATAGTTATCAATATCACGGGACAATTTGCAGATTTTAAGCCTGCTGTCCCTTAACAATGTTAACTTTTAAGAGAAGTACATACGATGATGGGAAAACTTTAAGTTTAAAATGTTGCCAAATGTTTCAGGAACAGAACAATATTTTTCTAGTGGGAAGGGGGTATATGAAAGACGTAATGGTTGAAATGCAGAGAAGGCTATAGCTTTTCACAATCTGTTTTGAGTATCCCAGGGACTTTTGGCAACTATTGCAAAATGGCATCCGCAAACGCAACCAATTACAACTAACTAAAACTAAAATCCTAATACCATTAACTTAAATAAAAGATAACAACACTTCATTTACATACCCAACAAGTAAAGGTTGCCAAGTGCAATAAGAGTTGCCAGGTCTTGGCTAGAGTAATCATATCAAACCCTACTTTAAAGCCTTATGGAGCTTGAGTCTTGCATTGTCCCTATTCATTCTTAATTTCAATGAATTTAAGCCTTGTTCTTATGGAGTGTATTCGTCAAAAGAATGCGAGTCAGTCATGGAAAGAATCAGGGGAATGGTGGAAGAGTTAAAGTTTGGGAAATTCCAGCTTTCAGTGCCCCACTGTACTATAATAGAGAAGAAATCAGGCATCATGATTGTTTCTTGTTACCATCACTTATAATATGTTGTAAGCGATTTGTCAAGTAGGTAACAAGAGCTTTTTGTTTCATTTCTTTTCCTATAAAATCGAATGCTACAAATTACCGAACTTAGAAGGGAAAAATGGAAAAATCCATCGGAAACTACATAGATAATTTTAAGCTCCGTACCTGGAAATTTCCCGAAACCGGGTCGGCTATGACCTACATATGCTGTTATATAAACGTTGCCCTTTCCTTGCAAACTCTATATTATAGCATAGTATTGCTTACATATTATGCCGCATTCGGAGTGGCGCTAGGAGAAGAGTAGGGAGGCTATATCCCTATCGGACAGTGACAACTATCTTCTCGTTGACACTTGGAATTTATAGTACCATGCTAACCGTATTTTGCACCTTTGTCGGAAGAGTGGGCCCCTTTCGGAGAATCCCTAGTACCACCACTGTGCTACAATTTCTCTAGAATTTTTGCACTTAGCTATCAGTATCTATTAGGTAAAATATAATTCATGGAATAACAATGTTTTCCACGAGAAGTTTTCTTCACTAGTTCCATAATCACCTTTGCCATAACCTCGATCTGACGTCTAATATGAAGCAGACTTAGGTATCTAATCGTTCTTATTAACTGTATTTGTTGCTTCTAGCTCTTTAGTTTCAGTAGTTTCTTTTATTTTTCTTCCCTTTTTTTTCTCTTTTGTCAATGTTAATATGTTAATCCCCTTGGGGTAGACATGGACATTTGCTCCCCGGGGGTATTCGTCCCTGTAGTATTGTAAAGTAATTATTGTAAGTATTGTAGACCGTAAATATGTTTGGTAGTATTTTATTGGAATATATAAAAAAAAAATGACAATGCCAAGAATATTCTTCCTGGGACACTATGACTCGCTATATCAGCATCTAAGCTTCAAAAGAGATCTTTGAAGTGTGTCCCTAAATGTGAAAGGGCTCCGTAGCCATAGTGATGGGGTTTAGGTGTTACCAGGGAGAATTCAAGATTCATGTTGATGGTTGCACCTTAATTACACGTTTTATGAGATGGAAATGAAGATAATTATTACCAGGCTATCAAAAGTTACTTAAGATGTCATAAATCCGAAATTTTGCAAGATATTCAGAAAGTTTTATTGCCACATGGATCGCTTGAATTAGTTTTTGAGAAGTAATGGTAGTGAAAAAAGAATTAGAGTTTTCAAAAGAAGAATTCAATTTATTATTTAGTGTAGGGATGCGTTTCTTTTGCCACCATAGGAAATAAAATTTTGTATTGTGTTCCATGATGTGGAGTGCAAAGAGGTTATCCTTTTCTTATTGCCTTCTTCTGCATTGAGGATAAAGGATGACGTTTTCAAGTTAGAAAATGTGGCAAAGCATGATTCAGTGTGACGGACTGCGTTACTCACACTTTCTTGATTCTCCAGCCAGGGCCGCATTTAAGTCGGTTGGGGCCTTGGGCCCAGACTTGATTTGGGACCCTTGTAATACACCTAAAAAATTTGTGTCACGTGCATAGTACCCAGCACCCTGTTAGCATGACTTTTTATGGACATGGTTCAGGGACGTAATTTCCGGGGGGCTAGGGGGCTGAAGCCCCCCAATAATTTTGATGATACAAAATTTTTAAATGTAAATTAAACTGCGTTTAGAAGGTCAGAGAACGCATCAACATCAATAACCGCATTTTAGATTACTAGGGGGCACTACAGTATATTCACTTCATATTCTAAACTTTTCCTTTATAATTTGGCCACACTTAGGCCAGACTTTTTCTATATTGCAGAAATTGTTTTAATAACGGCTTTGCATTTTTAGACGCTTTAAAACTATAAAAATGTACACTTCAATTCACAAAAGAAACTTTTTATCAAAATTGTTATTAAGATTACACATTTCGAATCTCAATTTGGAATCTGAGTCTCGAATCGAATCATCATACAAAGAAAAAACAAATTGGATTTCTCCTTCTACAAAATATAACCGGAAAAAGAAAGCTGATCATTTTTCAAAATGGCATCTGCAGATTCTGGGAAGAGCTCTTCATCTACTGGCATTTTCCGGAAAAGCCACACCAACCGAGATCAATAAAGATTCCATTGAGTGACACAGGGAAGCAGAAGCGAGCGTTCAACCCCAAATGATTTGATAAATGTAAATTTTTGCATTACCGGGAAAATAGTGATTCTGTGAATTGCCATATTTTAAAAAACTCCTAAATATCTTCCAATGGAACTGGAAAGTGCTGAAGAACATGGGCGGATTTAGGTTGTGGTTCGATGTTATTAAAATGGACTTCTAAGGCCTAGGCCTACAGATTTGGGTAAAAAACATTCATTCAAATTTAGCTGCACGTGAGAGCACTTTCCTGACTCTCGTGTTCTTATAATGCATTGGACATCCAAAGGCTATACAGTAATTATTCCTGCTGATTTCTATTTCCGTGCAGAAAGAGAACTTTCGTGATCTAAAGTCATTTTAAGGCCTCAGAGATGGCAAATCCTGTGGAGCTTCCGGGGGCTCCGCCCCCTGGACCCCTCCCAGTGCTCTACCCTGGACCCGCTGGGTGGCTTACAGTGCCCGCCAGACACCCCGCTGTTTCAGGCAATTACCTTAGGTCATTGCGGTAGCTAAGGTTGGCTAAATTACGCTGGAAATTAGCCCCCTCAAAGTTTGTGGAAATTACGGCCCTGTGGCTGCAAGGTAAGTTTGTAAGAGGACTTGTAATTCACTGGTTTTTCGAAATTTTGCTCGGGGCCCCCTAAATCTAAGAATTTTAGGGGGCCCCTGGGCCCGGGCCCAGTGGGCCCATGGGTAAATGTGTCTCTGTCTCCAGCATTTCCTACGGAGAAAAATTGAATCAGTTATTGCATTAGTAGTGTCAGAGAGTGCAGCAACTGAATTTAGCCTTAATGAGAATAGTTGGCATATTAACCAGATCTAGTTCTACCATGAAAGGTCTTATCTGCAACCCCAAAGCGCCGGCAAAAAAGGAGACCAGCTATGATTCAGGCAATTTGTAAATTTTTCTCCTTCACCCAACTGTAGGGTACCCCCGTCCGTCACTCGTTCTTGTTAGGTTATTTCCGGTGTTTTGTTGCTCTATATATTCCCTTTGTATTGTTTTCCTTTCATTCTCAGATTATCGTTGAATGAGAAACCTCTATTTCTATCCCGAGTACCTCTTACACAACCAGCATAAGCACATGACATGGCTTGCAAGCAGCTACATTGAAGTTGCCTTCAGTAGAGACAACGATATTAGGAAGGTTAGATGTCTTCTCAATTACAAGAGGGTTTGTCATAATACGATAGGGTCAATAATACTTTGCACAAAAATATAGAAGTTAACTTCAGCAGAAGTTCAGCAGACGTTCAGTTCAGCAGAATTTAGTCCTCTGAGTTCTATAGAATGATGCTTATTTCCAGTCGCTAAAGATGATTTGGCAATAGAAAACCATTTCTAGTACGTGTCACTATAGTAAAGATTTTAAAAAGTACATGTACATAGCAGAGAATAACACCTGAGCTATGATTCAAGCAATTTGTAAATTTTTCTGCTTCACCCAAGCCAACATAAGCACATGACTTGTCTTGCAGTTCAGCAGGTGCATTAAAGTTGCCGTCGGCAAATAAAGACATCAAGAAGGCTAGAGGTCTTCTCAATTACAAGAGGGTTAGTAAAGATAGGATAGGGGTAATAACATTTTCTACTCATTGCAATTCAGCAGAAGTTAATGCTCTGATTACTAGAGAGAGTGGCCTATTCCCAGTCACTAAAGATGACTTGGCAATATAAAGACCATTTCTAGTATGTGTAACTTTAGTAAAGATTTACAAAAGAGCATCCACTTAGCAGAGAATAACACCTAACAAGATGATTTCATTAGTATTTGCCACAAAAGCTGTTTTACTCTAATGAAATAAAACCTGTTTGTTGGGAAAACAACATGCCTCCTGGAAAAAGAATACAGGACGAGGGCATACCTTCTGGGTAATAAGCAGTGGTGTTAATGACTCTTCATTCCTCCACATGGATAATTGTTTTCCTTGTAAGCACAAATTGCTAAATAAAAGGAAGCCACAATAAATTACTGTCTTGTTGAAGCATTACAAACATATTACAATAAAGAATACAATGATATACTTCAGAATACTCAGGTATTTTATAAGTACCAATTTACTTCAATCTTCAATCTATTTAAGGAAAGAAAAAAATTTGTACATTATCCAAAACCTACAGCAAAAATTGAATTCAATCTCGAGAAATGAAAACAATAACAATAGCATTTAATTTCACTTAAGGCAAGAAGTTTACCCTTGCAAGAGGGTCACCCTCTAAATATAAAGTAACGTCAGGTATTTCCAAGATTTTTTCCTCAACAGAAATCAAATGTGCGTCTTTGCTCACTTTTGGAGCAGGCACAATTTTGGATTTTTTCCCATTTATTTTCAGCATGAAATATCTAACGTGCAACTGCAACTAAAACAACTGCGAAACGTGCAGAATTCCAGTTATTAGGCGGCACCCCACGAAACCCCCATGGAAAGAGTTCTAATCTAAAAATGCCCCTCTGATAAGAAGAACCAGCTTCTTGATGGCTACAGCATGGCATGGTTGCAGAGAGTCACAGAAGACAGACTTTACATTCTTCCTAGTAAAGTTTTTACGCTCACCTTGAGCTAAAACTGTATGTTAAGAACTATACGCATTATAGAACTTTATTGTTATAATGTTGTCGTTCATTATTTGGTCCATCTGGCCATCTTCTATGATAACCAAAGGAACCAGTGAGTAATGTTCTAGACATAGTGGAGGGAAGGTGGCAGGAGCAACTAACGGATTCAAACGATGTAGTTCGTCACAGTGTATAGCTGTACATCATTTCCTAATATCATGAAAAGTTCCATTGCTTTCATCAAACGTAAAGAAGGAAGTGCTAACAGCTTGCAACATTTATTTCAATATTCACCCTCAATCTACAATTCAAACTAACAAATGACAAGAAATTTCCTCCTTCGTGACTCTCAATTACAACCTTTCATCCTGAAGTTTGCACAGCTACCTATCGAGAGCACAGAAATTTCAGGTTGCAGAAGCTTGCCATTTCATTGGTCAAAGTCTTGGTTAAAAGTCATCGTGCTCACAGACAAAACTGTCTATGCTTTTTAGCTACTGCGTTGCTATAATTCTTTCCCAGAAGTCATCGTGCTCAGCTCGGCCATGGGAAACCAAACTCAGTTATGCCTTGTAGATGGTAGGGAGAAAAGCTAAAATTCGACAAAGCGTTGCATACTATGCTTTTGAAGACACTGAAAGACTGACTGAAAAATACTTTGATTGGAAAATCGGAACTCTGTTCGACTTTAAAAAATAATTTAAGGTTCAAGCATTGTTGAGATACCATTTCTACATAAATACTGCTTTTAGATTAAATTTTGTTCTATCGATTAATTACTTAATCTTAATTACTACATTCCGCAATTAAGACATCAAAAACCATTCGAATATATTCAATTGATTTTCACTTATAATAATTAAAGACTAATCCTAGACTCAAAACCCAAGGATTTTCAGGATGTTAAGGGTCAGTGAAGGATTTGGTATTCTTATAAAAAGGAGTGTATATATTTCTGTGTAATGCAAACTTTCTTCAAGATTTCCAACTGACGAAAGTTCCCAATAAAAAGACAGCGGACACCACTAGCAAAGTCTTACCAAACTCATACTTACGTATTCTCCAATGAAGTGAAAAGAGAAACGAATTCAGTTCCTTGGAACTGGACCGACGCGATTGCGTCTCCAGTTTTCCCAATATGCATCATTTTCAATGTGCATTTTCTCCAATGACAAGACAACAACCGATCCCAGAAAGGTTTTTGCCAAAGTCACATATAAATATTATCTAACGAAGTGCAAAAGAAAGCGAATGCAATCAGATCCAAAGAGAAAGATCTCAATTTGAGACGATGCGACTTTGTTTCTGTGGCGTCATGGCCAAAGAATGTTTTGTTCTAGAAACGTTCGCCATGAATTTAAAATGTAATTAGTTGCTGCGAAAGCTATATATTCCCTTAGAGGACATATTTTGCCAATATAATGTATATTAGCTTTCAATTTATAGAGCTGTTGCTGTGAAAGTAGGTTAGAAATAAACAGGTAAATGACAGAAACTACCAGGAAGCTTACCCTTAACTAACAGTACGCTTACAGTTGGTCTGTATGGTCAACGTTGGGCATGCCAAGACACATCTATAGTTTGGGGATATCACCAAATAGCCATGAAATTACTACTCATAGTGCAAAACATGTAACAATGATTAAAAACACCATAAGAGGAGGGTATTAAACTTATCCTTATCTTGTGTAACCGATTTTCCACCTAAATTTCCTGCATCAAATTGAAACATAATGTATTTATGGCAAATTTATGAGAGCGCCCATACAGAAAGTGTTTCCTTCTTATGTAGACAATATTGATTGGATTAGCGAATCAAATTTCTTGTGCGGGGATACCTATCTGAAAAGCTTGTCACAATTTGACTCACATGTAGTTTTCAATCTGCTGCCTACAACGAAGCAGGAAGAGACCATCTTGACAGGTGAGTGAACGCTAACTTCAAGCAGTAAATAGCAATAGAAATTTCCTACATCCAGCACAGACACCACGTTGTTCGGAGCTCTGTGTTGTTTGACGCTTCACTAGAAAGCATGGTGTACTTCATTCAAAAGATCCATAAAATATATACCGACCAGCGTGCAAAACGACTTCTCCAGAATAAAGCTTGTTAGGGCTCACGTACTGTAATGCATATATAAAAAGTGATATCGAGGAAACTACTCCTTGGAATAATCCTCTCAACCACGGTACATTTAAATTCTTTTGCACCTTTCTCCAGCTAACTTTTTCGACTAGTTATTATAATTCTAAAATTTTGAGTGTTGTTTATAGAGAGAACTAGCTGACTTAAGCCCTTTCCAGCTTTGAAAACTTGTTGTAGCTTTTTTTCTCATATGAGGTATAGAGCACAGTATAATACGAGCTTACGAATAACTTCGAGCATACCAAACTGGTTTTTTCTAGACATCTTGCCACAAAATTCTGCAAAAATTGAACATTGTTCAACGCTACTATCAATGTAGTCAGAGCAAACAAGCAACAACCTTCAAATCGAAAACGATATTTGTAGTTCTTTAGAATCGAATAGAAAGTAAGTTTGACCACGTTATTAGTTCGCATAACGCCTGGCTTCAGTATAACTTTCAATTGCCCGTGACCCACCCGTAATCCAGGGGCAATCCACCGCAGGCATTGAAGAAACGTTGGATCTTGACAACTCTATTCAACTTTTCGCCAAACATTTGGCCTTTTCTCATTGTTTTGCCAAACATTTGACCTTTCTAATTCTTCTTTGTGCGCTTTTTTCAGCATCTTGAGCACTAGAAAAATTCATGGCTTGTAAGGGCCGCAAACTTCAGAAAAGGTGGCATTGTTTGAGTTCATCTGATTTCTTTGTCCTGCCTCTCATAGGTGATTCCCTCTAAAGTACGTAATAAGGCCTCAGAAGGATTGGTCATTAAGCATCGGTCATGGGGGGATGGAGGATTTTCTGAATACTCAAATAAGTCTTGATGCCCCAAACTAGATGTCGAACAATTAATTAATACCTCTCAAAAAGATCTCAAATATATTTCATGCCCCCTTCACAGAGCAAAATCTTTAACAACTATGTGCAGTTCATACTCCTGGTCAACCCTCAATATTATATGTAAGAACCTACGATGGAGACTATGGGAAAATGACCATTTCCACCTGTATTTATCATAAATTTTGCCACTCTTTTTCTGAAATACGCAATAATGCACAGAGGTACCACTATGCAATAATGTAAAATTACAACAAAGACAGTAACAATGGCAATTAACGACTTCAGTCGATGTCGTTAATAAAGGTGTTGAAAATGGAAATGAAATGGCCTTTGGTTGATCCTCACTTTTGTGTAAAAGCATGTTCGAAGTCACTCATACATTTGTAGATTACGGTGAATGACCATGCACGTATTGTCTAGTACCAAGGAAAAGGATACCTTATTCCTATGTTTAAGAGCAAAACCTTTAGCCTAAAATTTCCCATTATTTTCTCCTTTTCCCAATTTTCACATCATAATGATAGAGGACCTGTTTTCAAGTATGTTCTTGATGTTATCAATAAGTAATATCACCATATAGTACATGTGACTACTCATTTTTATCACAATAATGACATATTAGCAATTCTATTATTGTTACTTTATATTCAACAACAGCTACTTTATTTAGCCATGTAAATACCCACCAATTCTCGTAGTTTATGCTCAAATTTAATCTGCATGAAGTTCGCAGATATGAGCTGATTTCATCTTACTAAGATTAGAAGAGGGCAGATGTATATCAGCGCTTATCTCATTGCCAAATACATGTATTATAAATTATATATATATGTTTTGTAGTGAGAAAAACACTTAGGTAAATCTGTATATACGTATATCTAGCATGAGACATATTTTAGAACAAGTGTTATCATGAATAGTTGTATATATGCCATTCATGATGAATATATTATGCAAATGTAGAGGCAGATTGGTGAACTGAGGTGATCGTGAATTAGCCTTTTCTTAGATTGTTGCTGTTTTGCAGAACACTCCCTTTTTCCAGTTTATATGCCTTTGAGTTTGGGTTGCAATTAAGCATCCTTTTCAGACACTTGGCATACACGAGATGTTACACATGACACTAGGATTTGGTCCTCCAGGCTCATATGTATTTACTGCGCTTCCAAATTATAGTGGGTTTAGATGAAGATACAGTAAACTACAGTAGATTGGCAATCTATACTCACATCTGTTTCATTACAATTCTACTGCCAAACAATAGCAAGCAAATGAGGTAAGAGTTATTGATTCAAAATAATATTTGTTGGAAGAACTAACCACTGCATTACACAATGCACAGGGAGCTATTATCGCAACACCAGCCTTTTAAAGAGGAGAACAAATTAAACAGCAGAGCATGATTCAAGAAGCAAAGAGACAGAAAGATCTTCAACCACAAATGTAAGAAGGTCAATTAAAGAATAGGAAGCAAGCCTCCAAAACAAAGTAAAAGATACTGTGCAGTTACTTATAAGTGGCATTTCTTCATTGGATGAAGTCAACGCAAGAGAAGACAGCTTAATTCATTTCACAGATATTGACAAATACGGCCTGATGATTCCTAGAATCTTGCAAAGTCTAAGGATCTGAGGAAAAGTGGCTGTTCTCTGTAAACAGATAATTACTACTTTTGCTCAGATGCTGTAGACGTTGCAAATCATACTACACAAATTATTAACATACAGCTTCAAAGGGAAGGAAATAACGAAAGTGGAAAAAAGAAAATGTTCAGCTAAAAGATGTCGGAAAAGCTTATTTGATTGCTTTCATAATGAAGAAAAACTTGCTACAGCTATTAGCACTGAAATAGAGTCATTAGATTATGACTGACACTTTAAACTATGCGACTGGCCAAAGTATTTGTAAAATTTTGAAATATAATAATGCAGGAATTTAACGGATGACAAATAGCGATATGTAGGGAAAATTCATAAGAAAGTCGCTAGCAGTAGAGTTGTAGCCTCTGAATACAAGTTGAGATATGTGTGAAGCTGTGTAACATCAGAAACTCGCTTAATTTAACAGTTAAATCGTTCCCTGGAAGGTGGCTAGATCTGACCAATGATTTACAATTATATCTTAACACAATTTTCTTAGGCGTATTATATTGCTTATCTAACTTACCTATTATGTATGGTTTGATTCTGTGGATTATATTTACCATGCTATTCATCTCGCTAACGCTATAATTCGATAAATCCCGGCAATGCTAGTCTACGGTATACTCGTACTTGTAATGTAAGCATAGCCTTTTGAGGATACTGAGGATTCCCCACATCCTTAAAACCCATCATTTAGCAGTTTTAAGTTCACGGAACTGAAAATAAATATCCCTTCCAAGTATGCTCTAAGATTCCTTTTTGGGGAATGACCACTAGCTCGTGAACTTGAACGATTCGTATTCTTAACAAGTACTGTGCACGTGTATGGAAATATAATGGTGTCAAAATACAGTTGTAGAATTTGGAGTGCAAAAATGCAATCTATTATGCAGAAGTTCAATCTATGAATTTAGAAATATCATTTCATGAAGTGAGAATTCAATTGATGAATGTAGAATCAATATCCGGCACTCAGAATTTTCTAACAACTTTCGTTATGACCACTGTTCACTATCTCAACAGTGGAATGGATTAAAGGTGGGGGGAGGGGGTATGTCAATTGCTTCTCTTAAGCCTGGTTTTCATATGTCTTAATCCCTTGTTGATTAGTGGCTTCCCGACCATCGGGGATTGTCTCCAATCATCGGGGAATTGAAACATGTGTGACTTTGCTGATAGTTCCTGACGAATAATAGAAGAGTAAACAATAAATTGCAAGATTCGTTGTTTGTGATCACGTTGGGAGAGAGGATTGGAGTGCATGAACCAGGTAGATGAATCCTTCTAGCTTAAGATTAAAAGAATCTAACGAAAGAAAACAAAAGTAGCACTCTTATAATGACAACTTCTAAGAGTGTAATACCTGCCCTTCAAATTCAATTCAGGCACTTAAAATAACGTCTTTGTTTCTCTTCAGGATAGGACTTGCTCATCTCTCTTTGCCTTTCGAATCTCAACAGTTAGATCAGTTCTTTTGCATCGTAGCTCAAAGTTGCTGCATTTCTTGTGTTGAAAAATAAGCTGTATATTCCTCCACGTGAAACTGTGAATAACATATGCGTTTTTACCTCTAATGCTCTCAAAGGAACGCTCTGCACATGCAATGAACTTTCCCGTTCCACTCTTAGATCGATTACGCAATTACATGCTCTTTGTTCATCGGGGATAATCCCCGATCGACAGGAAATTATGGCTACGTTTACACGGGGCCGGCCGAATATTTGAGCGGCCAAATATTAGGTCGGTTAAGCAACCGACCAAAACAAAGGTCGCTTAGGCATTGCGTTCACACGGGGCCGGTCAGTCAAGTTCATGACATGCGTATAGTATGAATTGTGCCACATCTACTTCTCATTCAATCAGACGAGTTTGCAAACGTGAGACACTGGTGTACAAAAGAAAAAGAAAGTGAAATGAATTTCATTCTGGCTGAGGAAAGCGTATGGTGGAAGTTATCTGATGTCATTTACTAAAGGCCTCTTGATCACATATTTACACCCTCTTTGTGGTACTGTGCAAATATTCGGCTGGCCAAAGCCGTTCACACAGGGCCGTTCGCGAACTTGACCGGCCTACTTCCAAAGAAGGTCGCTTTCCTAAGCGGCCGAATATTTGCACGCCTAAGTGACCTAATTTGAGGTCGGTTAGCCGGCCCCGTGTGAACGGTACGCCTAAGTGGCTAAATATTTGACCGACCAAATATTCGGTCGGCCCCGTGTAAACGCTGCCTATATTTCGGCGATGGTCGCCCATGAACTACGATACATGAAAAACAGGCTTTGAAGTGCTTATTCATCGGAATTTTCAAAATTTAAACTTTTGCATTTTCAAATGCAACTTTGTGCTGTGAACATCACGCTACAAACTAAAGTATCATAACTCATATGGAAAAGAGTTATGAGCTCTCAAACTTCGTTATTTTAGCATTTCAAGTACGAATTCTAGCTACTGCGCATGACGTCATAACGAGTACGCAAAATAATATTGATCGCTTGTTAGCATGGATTCCACTAGCAAGTCTTGCAAACGTCGTGGATGACGGTACTGTGCGGCTTGCCTCCCGAACGGAATAAGCTGCACAAATGGTCAGCATACAGAGAGGGAATCCGTTCAAACCTTTCCACTCAAGAAAAAAGACAGGAGAAGACACCAAGCTTGGGTCAGCATGGTGCAAAGACGTAGGCCAAAGTGGAGCAGCAGTAACTCGTCTTTTCTTTACTCTGGCCATTTCGATGAGAGCTGCCTTACGAAGAATCAGGAAATTGCTGCCAAACTTGGAATGACAAGGAAGCTAAAGCCAGATGCTGTTCCTGCCATTGATTTATCGTTGGCAGACACAGCAGATACCATTGATCAGTCACTGGCAGATAGGGCTAAAAGACAGGTGAGACTTAGCTATGTATCTGTTTTTTAGACCTTGGTCAAGTAGTAACAATTAACAACATTGGGGAAAACAGGGCAAGGAGGTATGTTGAGTTGGTAGATTGGAAATGGCCTACTAGTAAGGGAAAATTATAATGCCATAGCAATGCATTTCAATTCCTTTCATAGACTATCCGTGATAAGTGTTCAAAAACAGATGGCACAATGGAGGAGGAAGAAATGTTGCCAAGCCCTAGTCCTGTGGCAATCCCTAATACTGTTTGTACCAGATGTCCAGCTTTGGAAAAGAAAACTGTATTCTATCAGAAAAAGATCAGTTGGCTCAGGAGATCAAAGAGTAAATTAGAAAACTCTAATCAATGCAAACTCTACTTCATTAATACAGAAGCCATTACCCTACACGCTTTTGCTTATAGGTCCTAAGTGACTGTTTACAAAATTTGACAAGCTACGAGCTGTAATACGTAATAGATAAAGGTACTCGCTATTCCTGAACTTGGATTTGCCTCTCAAATCTAGCCTCAAGAGCTTGTAGTAGCAGTCCATCGGAGTCATTGGCCTCAAAATTTTCTTTATCTTGGGCATCCGAATCGTCAGCTAGTGGGTCTCCGTGGCTTGCACCTATGCAATGCAAGCACACCGTCATCATTGCCATAATCTTCCAATTGATAATCAGTAACTTCATCATAGAATTATGATTCACTGTCACTTTTTACCATATTATTGAGCTGTAGCACGCAAAAACGAGAAGCTCTATTACACTTTGTTTTTCAACTGATGGGCCTAAAGAATGCACTCGGTTTGATCATCGTTATGACGTCACGCAATTGCTATCAAAATTTTCACCCAGTACCTCAAAACAAGTGCTAATTTCTACACCTTTCTCGCCAGTAAGAACAAAAAGTATGACCTTCATGCATTGGAAAGACTGAAGCTTTGATTTTAGCTAAGAAAGTATATTCGACATTTTCGATACATAAGCATTTTGACGTCAATGGTATACGTAGTCATATTGATGAGATGAAGCTATTAATGGGAACCCTGGAGGTTCATATTCTGGCTCCTAATGAAACAAAGGTTGACCCTGGTTATCCCTGTGAATTTGCAGCCATAGCAGGCTAGACAGCTCTGCAAGAGGTGGTGGAGTCTCTATTTATTTTAGGGACTCCATCACATGATAGTTAATAGAATACGTACTGGCTAGGAAGCTTGCTCTAACAACAAATGGTCTATTGTCTTATGTTGAAATACTTCGAAAATGCGTCACGTGACCAAAGAAGGTACAAGTTGTAAACTTGGACGGGTGCTGTGGTAGAAATTTCTGTAAGTCCAGTATTATGCAGCTTATTGCGTTATTAGAAAATGATATAGATAAACAATTGGAATTGAAGAGGGTAACTGATAATGTAGGTAGTATTTTATGTATTTTATAAGGATATTATTCAATATATTCGGCTTCTGATCTTTGGATTTATAACGCTATCTCGCATTGAACATTGAGCTTTCGTGTATAGAATAGGCCTGACAAGAAGCTTTTGTAACTGTATGCAAAACTACCTTTAATTTCTACCTGGCAAATACTCACTCGAAAATTTCAACTTGCTTTTTATCTACCTACCATTGTTTTTGTGACGACAAGCATGACTTTAACATAAAGTCAGTTGCTTTACGCAAATTTTGCATCTGGTAATTCATTGCGACTGCTAATTGGCATGCCCCTAATCATCAATTTTTATACAGCAAGAGACTTAAGGAGCAACTATGAAAGATTTGGAGGTTTATAAATAAACATTGAAAGGAAAAAGGGCATGCCAGAATCTAGAACATGCAGTTATGTATAACAAGCAGTGTTGAAAGTTGCACTTGAGCACTTGAAATGCAGCGAAGAACAGCGAATGTTAGTTATAGTATTATTCCGTGGCTTGACCCTCATTCTCTAATAGATGGTCTCTTATTGCTCGTTATTATCGAATACATGAATAAGAAGATCCACCGAAGGTCCTCACACAAAGGCAAATCCATGCAGCCAAAGGGAAGTGGCCACTTCCAGACAGTAATAATTTTTATAGAAAACTATTTTTTAGATACTTTTCCCTTGAATAAGAAAATAAACTGAATCAGATGCCCCCAAAGTTCACCTTTGGATCCATTCCTGTCCTCACATGCCTTTTCTTACCTAGACAGAGTGATCTTTACATTTTTGAAGGGCGCTTCTTTTAGATCCATAAGATGTGGTTTTAGAATTTTTTCAAAGGGCGAAGCGTACTGAACACTATTCTTCTTTGCTCCCACTGGACACTGGTGCTTTCTGCTGGATACCTGAGATGCTGGGATTTGGCTTTACAGCCCTGAGCACCAGTGTTGGAAGAAACAATGCCCCACTTCTATAAGCTCCACTGGTTATGATGACCTAAAAGAGACTATGGATGTAATGCAGAAATGTGAACCATAAATCTGCAAAGTATTGAACAGAAAAATTTACCAGTTTTAGGGGCCTTGAGTTCATTGCTTAGGGTGCATATAAATCCAGAAATTGATCCTGACACAACCTCCCCTAAAGGTAGCTCCAAACTACAAAACAAGAACTTCATGGTAAATAAACTAGGTATTTTAACACTTATGTCTTGCTAAACAATCCTCATCTTATTTCATTTGTTTTAAAGGTCATAAGCATCCACACAAAATTAGCATTAATCAATTGTGGAGAAAACAAGACTGTAGCACTCACTAGTTGGGGCTATAAAGTTTCTGTTATGTTTAAGAATTTTTAGTGACTAGGATTGCATACAAGACATTCTCAACCAAAAATTATATCACACATTTTCCTCCATGGTGAGAGCATACAATAATTGCTTACTCTAAAGTAAGCTGATCATTCACTAATATACTCAGTAGAATTTAGATTTGGGTACTGGCAGTATGGATAGGGGAAAAGTTCTTTGGTTGTGAGCTTGCAAATCCTTTAATTTTATGGCTTGTAACCCATATTTTATTTGAGTTTTCTCTCTTTAAACATTACTTATGAATATTTAAGAGATTTCCAATGTTATGAACAACTATTTCTGTTCTGTTGGAAGAGATCTCGCAGGAAAATTTGATGACAGTCCTAATCCTCTACTTTTAGGTGAATATGATATCAACCCACTTAAGATTACTTTTTTCTGTAGTTTAATCCAAGCATAACACGTTAGGAAAACAATTGGTAAAATTAAATCGTCAAAAAGTTTTGGGAATGATAACATTTCCAGCTACTTCTTGAAATTGGCCTTTCCTTATATCAAAAATTCCCTTGTTCTCTTGTTTAACACCTTTATAAAATCATGTCATTTCCCAGATAAATGGAAAATTGCCAGGATGACACCGATTTTTAAGGAGGATAAAAGGTCATGCAAATTAAACTACCGGCCTATAACTGTTCTTCCGGTTGTTGCCAGGCTATTTGAGAAACGTACTTCTGACCAACTCTACGACTGCCTAAACATAAAAAATCTAATATATTGGGGTCAATCTACCTATAGAAAGCTTCACTATACAGCTTCTTCTTTTTCTTCTGCAGCTTATTCTCGGATTCTTGAGGTCGCTGATGCTAGCCTCTTCCTCCACTCCACATTTCATTCTTCATTCTACAACCTCCTGTCTAATAAACAACACCGACAAATGGTATAAGGGAATGGATAATGGCTGCATCTCTGGGATAGTTCTCATTGTTCTTAAGAAAGCATTTGAGACAGTGGATCATACCATACTATGTCAAAAATTAGAGCACTATGGCCTTCAAATGAATGAGTTGTTGTGGCTTAGCACTTATCTTTTTAATCGTAAGCAGTTTTGTAAAGTTAGAGGCTTTGAATCTGATATTGGCAACAGTGGTTTACGTATTCCACAAGGGTCTTGCTTAAGGCCATTGTTATAATTTACTTTAACGACTTTCCAAAAGTTGTTAACGCCTCCACTGTATCCATGTAGGCTAATGACGGAAGCCTCTCAGAATATTTCTAAACTAAATCAAACCATAAGTGATGATTTCAAACACCTTGACTTATAGATGCAAGGAAATAAGCTATCGTTAAATATTTCGAAAACCCAGTCAATGCTTATCTGCGCGAAGCCAAAGCATCAAAACTTAGGACTGCAGGGGATAATCTCTGCTTACAAATTAGGGGAAAGGACCTAGATGTGGTACAAAAAGTTAAGTACTTAGGAGTGCACGTAGATAATAGCTTGACGGGAAGGAACAAATCAAGGTAATCTCTTTTAGGGTATCAAAGGCATTGGATTTTCTAAAGCATGCTAAAACTTTCCTCCCAGAGTCTTCTTTAAGATCATTATGCTTTAGCACAGTTGAACCAAATTTTTGCTATTGCTGTTGTGTGTTGGGATAAAGTGGCTTAAGCACACTTTTAGAGCTGCAAAGACTGCAAAATAGAGCTGCTATGATATTGAAAAATAGCGCTTTTGATGCCTCAAATAGCCCAATTATAAAGAAGCAAGGGTGGATGCAAATGGCATATTTAATCTGGTCTTTAAATAATCAGGCTCCTCAGTATATTTGCAACCACTTTCAAAGAAGCTCTGATTGCAGCTCATGAGACTTGAGGAATACTGCAACGGATCTGAGGCTCCCAAAGTATACTTCTTCGAATAGTCAAAAAAAGTTTTTTCTCACCGTGGAGCTACATTATGAAATAACCTTGCAATTGGCGTTAAGGGGGAACCCTCCATTTCAGTTTTTAAGCAAAGGCTTTGCTTAGATAATTAACTTGATTAGGATTGCTTTGAGAGATTTCCTTTCTCAGGTAAACAACTAGATAATCGGGAAATATCAAGATATTGATAAAATAGAAACATCCTAAAAGCCTAGTATAAGTATAAGCAATTCAACAATTGCTTATACTTATACTATTATAGAAAAGTCATAATTTATTATAGAAAAGTCTTTTTATCTGTTCAAGTAGATGTTAAAGGTCTCAATTCCATTTTAGACTACCAAATGGTGATGCTCACTTTACACTGGAGAATGAAGTTATTTTCAAGGAAGGAAGTATTCTTGATCGCCTTACTGTCAATTTGTGAAGTTGCTGCTAGTAAGTATCATTAAAACATAACATATTTACAGCATTGGTAGAACAGCCTGCTACCAGTAGCAAATGGAATCCTGTTAGGCAACTATCTTCTTCACCTTCTATCCCTGATTTTAATTGCGCGACCTAACACACTTCTTGTTCCCCAATTCCAAGTACCATTCCCTGGTTTGCTGCACCCCAATAACTTAAAAAATAACACTACTCAATTAAAAGCTTAGGTTTGTTTATATTGGGAAACTTGCATAATTTTTCTGGAAATAGAAAATTTCTTAAATTTATCAGTTCATATAATCAGTTTGCAGTATTTTTTATGCTGCAAGCTTCTCAAAAGTAAATTAATACTACAAAAATAATGATAGCGCAAGCTATACGGGTCAGAAATTATTGGACTTCAGGAATCATGTTCATAGAGCAGATCACGTTCTCGCACAAACTTCTATATATAATCTCCAGTCATTTTTTTTTATTGGCCTTTATAACCCTGTTTGGACTGTTTTCTATCCTGGTGGACTCCCCAACCTTGTTTTTCAGTAGGCACCCATATTATTCTCGAATCTTTCTAAGCTAGTATCCAAATATAGAGTTTAGACGACTACCTGTATCCATGGCACCAACTGCTTTGAAAGAGCTCCATATGTTTCCCTGAATCCTGCTGAGCTTACTAAGAACTCAGTGGAAGCAAATGCTTTCTTTATCTGAGGTAAAAATATTGTGCTTTTGAATCTCGCCTCGGAAAACACAGGGTAAATTCAATGCTGTTCCCAGTTCTTTCTATTGTAATGGTAAAAAAGTGGCTCTGTTGTCCTAAAAGAAAAGAAATCACTGAAACTTAGCAATACAAGAATGCAAGAATGCATACCTCCTTGGAATACTAGAAGGAAAAAACAACATTTTCAAGTCTCCAGCAACGGGAAGTTCTTTTCATCGTGAAGAAGAATAGCCTTCAAAATTTTCATGGACTGTCTACAAAAGGCACAAATCCTTGAGCGCAAGTGACACCCCCATAGCGGCAAACAGTACCGGCACATCATGCCAAAACCAGAGGTCTTCTTTTGAAATATAAAACTATGAGAAGGGTTTGCATCGTGCGCTTCTGATATGTCACCTATAACCCTTTTATGAATAAATTCCATTGCTTCCTTGTTGAAACGAATAGCTCCTAATTGGACTTGGTCAAGTCCACGTCCCCGATCAAGACACTTACTTCATATTGGCATGGGAAGTAAGGAAATCTTTCTGGTATCTCAGTGGTTTCGATAAAATTGTACTAAAAGTTTACATAGGATAAAAACTTTTGTCACATGATGTTAATCACTCTTCTCATTCTCTCATATACACTTGTACTCATTCTACTTGTTGCAATTGTCAACCCACCTACCAAAATCTCATTCTGCATTCCTGTAGCAAAGTTCTGTAGTACCAACAGACTATTTACGCAATATTTAAATTACGTAGAATGGCCTAAATTGGAGTATTTACTTACCATAATGTAGAAGGTACTCAGAATAGTAATGCTAACTCGAGGTTTCTTGTTCAGCGTTAATCTAAAATGAAAGGGGAGCTATACATGGGGATATGACATAAACAACGTGCATGCTAGATTTAAAATCATTCGTACTTACTTATAGGGTGCGTAAGTCTTGGGGTGCAGAAACACTGGAATGAACTTGTGATAAATCATATAGTCCTTGAAACATAGCAAAATCTCATTCTATATGCCAAGCAGTTAAGTCTATGAAATTGCTAATTTCAATGATTATTGGTAGCGGAAAGTTTTTTAAATTTCCGACAAATGCCTTGGAATACGCTACTCGATTGTTAGACTGCTTTTTAACATAAAAACGAATGCATAAAATATCCATCCTTACAAAAGTGCATTTGCCAGTTTATTTGAGCGTCTATCGAATTGGTTAATAATGCTCTCTTTTTCGAACCCAAGCAACATTTTTCATTCAGTGATCATAAGTATTAAGGCTTCTAGTCTCTCTTCAATCATGATAGAACGAGTTCATAGAAAAAGTTCTTTCAGCAGTTGATGACGTGACAAGAATTACCACTGTAATTGCATATACTTTACAAGGGTTGGAGAAACGTCAACCAAGTTGTAATTCACGAGTGTTAGAATGGATGGAAAATCTAGGAATGTTGGCTTTACATCAAATTTTGCTTTGTTGGTCGTCAATTCATCATCCATTATACTACATCCAGAGCTATGGATGACCAATGTCGTATCAAATGTTTGAAATCCACCTGCAATGCTGAAAAGTTAATCTGGTCACTGGAATTAATTAATATCATACATTGCACAGAAAATGTAACTTTTCTTGAATGCAGGTTTGGTAGATTTCTTTTGAAGCTCTGGGCATTCACTTGGTGTTTGTATTCTACATGTTTCAAGGGAACACCTGCTCCCATTAATACTCTCCTTTAATACTCTCCTTTAATCACAGTGTCCATTGCTGGATAAAATCCATCTGGAAGCCAACTTTCTTTCGGGCATTCAGCTGGTTCGTCAATGGCAGTTTCTCCATCCATTTCCTTTCTTCTTCTAATTCTCTGCTCTTTCCATTGAGATTGACTGGGACCAAAGTCTAATTCAACTATTCTGGCAACCTTTTGCGCATCTTCTTTTTTTGGTTCTAACTGCATTACTACAGAGTCAACTAAGTCCAATGCTTTTCCAAAATCAATGTTAACACTGTAAAGTACGGCTTAAGGGCCCTTTAATCGAAAATATTTCCCTCAATAAATATTCCATGGCAATGAATTGCTTTGTTTGAAAAGAATCAAAGAAGTCCCAAGCCATATTCCTTTGGTCACGTTCAAAATTTCTACCTTTAGATACATTTTCCAGCACGGATACGATTGAATCATACCTCTTTAAAAATGTGCAGACTAAATTCCCTGGCGTTCGAACGCACTGTTAATATGTTTAATTGACAGAATTGCACAATACACTTCTATTTGAGAGGATTCAAATAGACTATGAATCTTTTCTGACTTGTTAAAAAGATTATATAGCTTTTCCAAGCTATTAAAAAGCTTTGAATCCTGCACTGAAAAAGTAACAGCATCAGAGGCATGAGTTTCAGAGTATGTGCTTAGCAATGTGTAAAAATGACATTCTCATCAATACTTTTCTTGATGACTTTTGCAGTCCATTCTACTGACCACTCTTGTTAGAAGCCCTGTCATATGTTTGAGCTACTAGATTGTCAAAGGGACTGTTTTTTTCTTCTTAGCCCTTAATGATTTCAGTGTATACCACTTGAGCAGTGGTGTTGTTGCTGCAATTATTTTCCAAGCTCTGTAATCTCTAATCATTCTTTGTAACTCCGATGATATCTCCTTAGCAATAATGGCAATTAGCTTAATCTGGCTGGTTTTACTAAGAAAAATATGCTTTTTAGCTCTTCCTAATTTACCAGTATTTTTCTTCATTTGCATCTCATGTTGAAAATAATTCTTCGCAAATGACTTTTGAGTACGATCTGTCGTACTATGATAGATATTTAAGTAGTTCTATGAAGTTTCTGATATTGATAGAATCATCATTCAATAGTTCTCGATATGCCCTAAAAGCAAGGCCTTGATTTCCAAGGAAAAGCACGCTGTCAATAATTTTTTTAAGAATGCTTCTATTCGTTACAACTTCCTTCCTTCCTTGGTCATGTTGCCTTATTTGCTCTAGATCTATGATATTTTTCAGCACTTTTTATTGCAAAAAGAGTGCCTCAGCATCTTTAGCCCCTTTGTGAGTTTGCGTACCTTCATGCTCTTCAACAGATTAATATTAATTTTCCCAACTTGAGAAACTATCGACAGTAGAGGCATTTCCTTGGTCTGTTCTCCTGTGCTCTCCTCCTAATGCAGAATCAGAAGATAGCAAGCATAGGATGCAAAACAATGTCTTTGCTCATTGGATAAGCTAACCATTTTCATCTAATTTTGTTCTAAATTTCCAGAGCATCCAGTCTATTTCTAACTTTAACAGCCATAGATTAGAGTTGACCATATATAGCACCTTATTTTGTGTCATAAATGTGCTAAGCACCCTGTTGGTGCCACAGATGTGCCAGAGAAGCAACGGATATGTTGAGATTTCTGTCTCAATCAACGACTATTGACAAGAGGTTTTATGATTTCAAATATCATTGGATCATGTTGTTTTGAAATAAACGATTGGATTGGAATAGAAGATTCTAGCTTTAAAGCAAGAAATTTTCCTGCACTGAACAGTTTAATCACTGCAGATCTAAGCATTTTGCCAATGCACAGACCTTTCTTTTACTGCACCAAGTTGCTATTGCTTCACCTCAGCTGTTGAGTTGCACAATTTACTAGATAATCGAAGGACATGTCAATGAAACTTTTCTAATCTACTAAAAATATTTTCAAAAGCATAACAGATATCTATTTTGATACATCAAAGTATCTACGGCACAGTGCATGTTTTAGCAATTTTCGTTTTTATTTACAGTCGTAAACATATTATGGCAAGAGATATCTACAAAAACCTTCAATGTGTGGCAAAAATTTTGTATGATCTGCAGACGCAAGAATTTCCACCCCCATTGATTTACATTCTGCTTGAATTCAGAAAGAGTGTTAGAATCTTAAATTTCTTTTTGTAATGGGGGCCAAAAAGGCAGCCTCTCTATTTAATATTTTCTAGTCCTCATGCTGTTGTCTTCGATCCTGGCAGTCGCAAACGATTTTCATTTCCTAATGATTATTTCTCTCAGTAAAACTATCCTTCACTTTCTGCTTAAAAGTTGCAGAGGTCCCAAAGGGCAAAATATACCAACAAAACCATCTCAATGGGAGATATGACATCCCTTATACCTACCTTGATATGGCATTTCATTCAACTTTCAAGAGATTGTTATAGTTATGACCGTAGAGACGCTATGACAATATTGCATTCATCCAATTCTTAGCTCGCACCTGGCATCTGACTTTGACTCTTCTCACAGCTTGCAACTGATCTTCGTGCAGGAAATTCATATGTGTTTCCAACCTGGCCTGTATCGTTTGTATGAATGCGCTATTACTTTCTATCTCTACGTTATCTTTATAGGTTGTGGAGGTCAATACACATCTAGTAAAGGATTCATCGTCTCACCAAATTACCCTAACAACTACCCAAACAACAGAAGTTGCAATTACACCATACATGGTAGGACTGGCTATGTTTTTAGAGTCACCTTCACTGATTTCTTTACTGAAAGTTCGGCAAATTGCAGGTAAGGCAGATATTAATTTGAACTATTGCACTGCTGCAGGTTTGGGCAACCATTAATAGGAGAGTGGACCACATGTATTCTTCCTCATATTGAAATGGGCTAAATTAACAGAAGGATCCCTATGATTTTCAAATAATGACATCAATTACGAAATCTCAAAGCGGATGCAATGTATTATGTGCAGTCACAGAAGAATGAATAGGCAGAAGGGAAACTCTTTTGGGAACCTTTGTTTTTTGCAGGGCTCAGTTTTGGGAATGCTCTTACTTAAACTTGTTTTCTGTTCGAGACGTCTGAGAAGGGCAGAGCACATTGTGTGCAGTGGAAATTGCACTCATTGAGATATGTGGTTTCAATCTTTATCCATTATACGACAAATGCTACTTTTGAGCATGCGATTAATATTTAAACCATAAAGTAGCTCTATTGAATGTCTTCCAGTTAGCATTACATTCTTTTCCTGAATACAATGGACAATTTCAGACCAAAAATTTTGCTGTAATTTCATCCAATATGCAGTGTTACAAATAAAAATGCCTACTGTTTTTATTTTGCTATATATCAGCTAAAAAATTCCAAGCAATACTACATTTGCATTATGATAGATGGCGTTGCATGGTCAGCCTCTTCAGAGGACAACTTGGCTGATGGTGTGAAAGAGATGAAGTATATTTCCAAGACCATGTCCTATCTATAATCTTCATAGCTTGCAAAATTGATATGAGAGTGCACCATACATACTTGCATTTTTATGCACCATATAGCTCTAAATGCATGGTTTGTACGATTGAATGGAAGAAATCAACCCTTTATATGAAAAGTCTGAATTTTAAACTTGTGTTATAGCACAAGAATACTATCACATATGTTTTTGATCAAAGATTTCCCCAAGAGGGAAATTAGTACATATTTGATTCTTCTTCTTCTTCTTTCTTCAGTAGTAGCTACTATCTAGGCAATGGTATTCCAATTTACAGCATTTGGGCATTTGCTCCTATTGTAAACCAAAAGTTCAATGCAACAGTTAGATGAAATATATGGCCTTACAATCTCACAGTCACTCTTGAAAGCCCAATTGGGTCGATTTGCTTTTCTGTAGTAATATCTTTTTGATAGAAAATTATAAAATCTTATTAAACTGCAACCGTATAATAAAGTTCACTATCATGTTTTTTCAATGTGTTCCAATAAGTATTTGCATGGTTAAGTATGCGAAAAAGAACAAAAAGTGAAACATTTTTCCTTTAATGTCTGTTGGAGTGACCATATACTACACGATTTGAATGAAAACCCCAATGAATGTGGATGAAATGTGGTTGAGCAAGGATCATCTGCAACTGGATAACTTTAATTAATGCTATTAGCAATCAAGTAACCATTAGATTGCTTTTAGCTGTGCAGTGGTCCTCTAACCATGATGATTAATTCAAATCTGAACTGACTACATTCGTGGAGCAAAATACTCTAAATATGAAATATTACAAGCATACATGTTTAGGAATGTATGAATCTTGTGATCTTGTCCATCTTTCGACAGAAAAGAAGAATAAGAGAATAAGAGTACAGCCTTTTCTTGAAAGACTGCATATAATGAACAAGCAAGCCATTTTTATAGAGATATGTTAGGGTATCTTGAGTGATAATGAACTGCTGTTCAAAAACTTACATGAATATCATTGTTGAGATAAACAGAGTTCAATATGAAAATGCACTAGAAATTGAAATGCATTAGGGTTTCTTTGGAAGAAGCTATGCTTGATTTTAAAGCAAGCTATGGAGCTTTAACAGATGATCTATTTTACTGTTTCAAAGCCAATTCTACCTTAACATTTACTTCTGTAATCGACAAGAAGAGAAAATTCTGTTTACTGGTGACAGTTGATTGAGATTAGGAATAATTTGCTGTTTATCCATCAACATGTCAAAAATATACAAGAAATTGCTCAATAAATGTTGCAATCTATCATTCCATTTTCATATTAGAGTATATGAACTATTTAACATCAAACCTGACTGTCTCTGAATCGACAATGAGCTACTTTCATTATCAAATTTTAGGTTACAACTGATTGTGCAGTCATTTTACCTGAAATTAATTAAGAATTGTCATCCTGATATTTGTCAACTTTGCATATCTGTGACATAGTAACTCTGAAGGATGACAAATGATTCTGGTAGATGTAATGTATTCAAGAAATATGGTTAAAATATTCTACACAATTCTCATTCATGTTAGTCAAATGCATGTCAAATAGATCTTTTCCTCTTGTGTTCAGCATCATTCTCCTGCAGCCAAGCAGTATTGGAATACAGCGTTTGTGTAGAATGTAATAAAATCGCAAGGTAGAAAGTGATTTCATGTAAACAGATGATACCTACCTACCGACTCTAATGTTGCATTAGTAAGTCTATTCGAACTTCTGGATGCAAAATATTGTTTAATGTTTAGCTATTTGAAGCAAAATGAGTGCCAGCCACAAAAGGGTCCTTATTTCCTCCCTTTTTTAACGAGAATATAGATTGATTCCTATATAAGTAAGTCAATGACTTCATTGGCCTCATTTCGACGAACCCCATATTGATGGATACGAGAAAAATTCCGTGCCCTCTGAAAAGAACAGAGAATCCCTTCTGCCTATTCAATACTTTGTGGTATAGCCCTATGACAAAGCTAGACTGTTTTATAACTGCGTTCCAAACATTGAAAGACGAAAAAAGATTACTTCAAGGGATGGATGTTTCTCGTGGCATATAAACTGCTCTTCCTTGCACTACGACATTGTCCACTGCTGCTTCTAGCCCTATAACTCGTCCAAGATTACCTAACCGGAGGCTGTTCATTTAGAGCCGTGCAAAAACGACGAGCACTTAATATCGTAGATATTTCGATTCCTTCTTCTCCTGTCTGCATTAGTACGCTTTTAGAATACACATCACCTCAGCATAAATAGTTTCCAGAGACTACATCCCCACCCTAAGAGCATGCTAATACTTTTCATCTCAGCAACTTCAAATTTTGCAGGATATACATTCAGTTTTCACGCACTACAAAATTAGAGAATTTTTATCAACGTGACAAAATGCTTAGTGTATTCCATGTATTTATCTTTATAGCAAGGATTACATCAGCATATACAATGGCTCCTCATTAAGTGCCTCCTTGATTGGAAGATACTGTGGTAATCGATCTGTGTTCAGTATCACCTCGACGTCTATCAGTCTATTTATGATATTCAAGTCAGATAATTTGATCAGTTACCGTGGATTTAATGCATCATATGAATTAGTTGGTGAGCAGTGAGATTTGAAATTTATTTCAATTGCATTTTTATGTTAATTGATCTATTGGCAAAAATAATGCAGCCAGTCCATGCTGGATTTCAATGACTGATCTGTTTTTCTGTTTTCTGAGACACCCCTCGGAGCATGGAAGGTTTATGTGCGCTTCAGTTAAACTGTAGTTGCTAATGTGTTTCACAAGCATGACAAGAAGCAATCATAGATCCAACATCAGAGTTCATAGAAGTTCACCATACTTTTTCTCTTAGTAATGTGCGAATGTGTTAATCTTGGGCCAATTGCTTAACCATTAGCACTCAATGATACATTCAAGAAACTCAGCCCATACGACAACTGTTTTTAGCAAAACATATGTATAATGATGTGACCATTATATTTGATAAGAACATAAAAAAACACGTCTATCCTTTCCAAGCGCCCACGCGTTAAAGCGTAACTTGTGAATGCATTGTCAGTACAAATACATTTGAGGTAGCCAAACATAGTGAAAACTTTATGCAAGCTGGTAATAACAGTCATAGAGATGATAATCTTTAGAAGTGTGGCCACCGGATAGCTAGATCTGTAATCAATTAGTAAAAGAATATATTCTACTGTAGGGTACGGTTCTTACATATCAACAGTATCTTACATATTAAATCCCACCTGGCAGTCTCATGTATTGTACATTTTCATTGCTAATCATTATGCGGAGAATTTTCTTGGCAAAGATACATAAGTAGTTTGCCGTTTCCTTCTTCTGCGCAGCCCCATCTAATTAGGGGATTGTCCAACTAACAAGGACTGGTGATCCCTGCCGTTGTCCCATAAAGCGATCTTCCGCCGGCGACACCATCCATACCGCTGCTTCCCAATAATTTCCCCGTTACCCTGGTTGGGCGGCTTGGGGTTGCTTACACTTGCCGAAGGTTTAACCCCAGACTCTTGGTGTACGGGAGCGCCTTAGTTTCCAGTCCAGGTGCGTTAGATCTGTCCACTGCTCATTTTTGGATTGTAGAAGGCCATTATTTGAGCACTGACAAGGCTACTTTTCAATTGATCAAAAGCTGATTGTTGTGCTGAATCCCAAGTGAACTTTTGATTCTTCTTTGTGAGAAGGCTTAAAGGTGAAGTGATTGTGGAGCAGTTTGGAATATACTGTTTACAAAACTTTTTCATTCCAAGAAATGACCTTTCACCAGTTGTTGTTGTAGGAGGAGGGATTTTCATAATAGAATCAATGCGGCTTTTCTGAAGTAAAATTCCTTCTGGTGAGAGCTCATGACCAGCAAAAATAAGATGATCTGTACAAAACATGCACTTGTCTTTGTTAAATTTGAGAACGGCTTCTCATAGGCGTGCTAGAGCTTGGTTGAGACGACTGTTATGCTCCTCCTCTGTGGTACCCCATGCAACGATATCGTCGCTGATATTCTTTGTAGCTGGACTTCCTGCAATCATAATGTCAATTTGCCTTTGAATGCTCTCAAGTGCACTTGAAAGGCCATATATCAATCTTTTATATCGATAAAAGCCTTTGTGAGTGGCAAAGGTAGTAACATCTCTGCTATTTGGATGAAGCTCAAGCTGGTGATACCCTTATCTTAAATATAACGTTGAAAAGTATTTTTCACCATGCAGTTCAGTCAAAATGTCCTCAACCTTGGGTATGATATGCCTTTCACGAATTATGGCTTCATTTGCTCGCCTCATATCTAAACAAAGACGGATTTTTTTGTCCTTTTTAGGGACAGCCACTATGGGATTGATCCAACTAGTAGGACCATTTGTCTGCTCAATAATATCCAGCTTTTGCAGACGTTTATGCTCTTCTTCCACTTTCTTTCTTGTGTGAAAGGGAATTGCGCGGATTGGTTGTTGCACCGGAATAATATCAGGATTTATGTGCAATATTAGTTGGAAATTCTTTAATTGTCCAACCCCGGAAAATAGTGTAGCATGTCATTACAGAATCTCCTTAAGTAATGGATTTGCAGCGTTTGAAGAGAGTGTATTGACAGGAAATGAATCTCTTGACACTGGACCTATCCGAAGCAAGTCAAGCTTTTCAGTAGTTTCTTTACCAAGAGTTGCACCCTCTTTTCCTCTAGCAACATGAAACTTTGCAATAATTGTTCTATCATTTGATGAGATGTGCTTTAAATGTGTCTAGATTCTTTAGCTCTTCTTTTACTTGATATGGAAAGATTTTTACAATTGATATCTGGAGTACTGGAGATGGATTTAGCTGATAAAAGTGTAGTTCATCCAGAATATTGAGAGTGGATCCTGAATCTATAAGCAAATTTACTGTTTTTGTGCCAATCTATTATGCTGATTTGAGCTTTCACTCTATATAGAACATCTAAATATCATTTTCATCACTGTTCTCATCTGATTGTGTTTCTCGATGAGCTAATTGTGATATCTGATATTTTTTAGCACTTTTTCTCCTCTGTTTTCGTTCACCAGGCATGCCTGCCTTTCCTCTACTTCTGCACATTTTTGTGAGATTCCCTCTATTTTTGCATTTATCACAAATGAAATCTTTACTTCGATGGCATTCATTAATGAAGTGACCCTTTGCACCACATCTCCCACAAGTTTTATTAAATTTTTCTTGGCCTTCCTAAAACTGGCTGTCTGGTGTTGTGCATTTCTTGCAGCGAAAAAAATGAAGATAATCTTCATTTCCTTGGACTGATGGTGTTTGTAACAAAGGCTGCTCCTGTTTTGCTTCCATTTCTTTTACTTGATGATGTGCAGTTTCCATGACCCGAGTGATTACAATGACTTTAGCCAAAGTTAAATCCAGTTCAGTTAGTAATTTCTTGCGGAGTCCTGTTCATGAGCAAGTTGCAAGTTGATGAGCAAGTTGCGGAGTCCTGTTGATCAGCAAGTTGCAATGCAAGGAGCCACACCGAGTCAATCCCAAAAAACTTCTAGAAACTCATGGTAGGATATCCAGTCAAAGAAATCACGCAATGCAACTGGTCTTTGGTACTCCATTCAGCTCATATCTAGGCATAATTCAGTCTCAACAAAGAAAGATGTAAATTTGCTAATGCCACCTTTTCTTTCATTATAGATGCATTTTGCTGAAGGCCAACTCTCATTTATGTCATTTAATTGCTTTAGGCAAAAATAGCGGAATACATCCAATTAAATTAACAGTATTGGCTGACTGGGAGGTTTCCACATCCAGTCTACCTACTGAAGAGTTCCATGTCAATAATTTTTTCACTATGCTATTATAACATTGATATAATCTACATAATAATTTCAAATCTGTTATAGAACACTTTCCAAAGCTCCGGAATTCACCACATTTGAACCAGATTGTGCATAGCAAGGAGATTGCTTTTACCTGTAAGTTCGAAACGGAGAAAAATGAGGAAAGTGCTCGATTTGAGGTTACTTGGTTTGAGGGGATGCCAGTCAAGAAAATTAATAAGACGAACATTTTGAAAGGGCTAGAAAGAAACACAACGCTTGAAAAGGGAATTGGTTCTGTCTCACTATTCTCTCTTGGAACAACGGTAAGTTGAACCTGTCCAAGTTTTCAGGGCGTCTGCTTACACATTTACTTACACCCTTTACAAGCTAAAGCTTGTACTTTACAAGCATATGCTCAAGAATTATTTTTAAAAGGAATTGTGAAGCCATAAAGGTCTTAGCTCATACTTTTAATTATATCGTGCTATTTCTAAAACAGTTTTCTTGAGCTGCTTATTCTTTTAGATATTTTGCCGAGTTCGTTCTTGGTACAACAATACATCAGCAGCAAAGATTCCTGGACCTTATCACGACAGTAACCAATTATTCGTTGGAATAAAAGTGAGTTTTCCCCAAGGCACATTTTTGTTTTATAAATAAACACATTCCTTGAATCATGGTTCTGTAATGAAAATTTTCAAACGATATGCCAGAACTTGCAACAAAAAGCTTATTTGGACACTTGAAGTCGTCAGTGTTTTGAAAAGCATGTATATGAAATTTATTGCTAAATTATCTGCACTGCTGCTACTGCCCATAGCTGCATTTCGTTAAAGTAGAGCTCATTAGAGTTTCTTAACTTTCTTGTTACGCTTTGTCTTGCATGCTATAGTATTAAAATTCTGAAATTTATGATGCAGGAGAGTAGGATAGAAAACTGCAAGATTCAATGTTTGGCAGTCCTGATCTGAGCGAACACTTAACCGAAATTACTCTCTAGCAGTAGAAGAAAGGTCCTATTCAGAATTAACTATATACCTTGCATTTAAAATCCTATCTTGGAATAACTTCTAGCATTCTTGATCCTTTGAATTGTAGTTCAACAATATTTAATTATTTTTTATTTGTAGGTGGAGCCAAATAAACCAGTGCACACTATAAGTGAATCCGATAAGCCCTTAGAGTTGACAGTGAGAGTGACTGTTCCAATTATTTGCAACAATGGATATTTCTGTCGTGCTTTAGTACATATGACGACAGATAATTCTGACGGATTATTAGATGTATGTATGCTGGAATTCAAACCTGGTCCAGCCAATCAAAGCCAAATCTTCAAAGTCGCTGCGAAAAGAGATTATATACTTGACGGCACAAATTTGATGAGAGTTATTTTCAACATTAGTAAAAAAGGTTCTCTGATTGGCTGGGATAGCCACTACCCAATTTCAGACGTTTTGGTATGTATGTACAGTAGCAAATACTTGTGCTTCATGCATTTTGCCTATTTTGAATTTAGAAGATGCTTTTACTTCGTAGTCAAATTAACACCAACAAAATGCCAACCATAAAAATTCATTTTACAGTTATTTACGTATTTGATTAGACTTTAGGTAAAAATATCTAGGACAAACATAGGATTGACATTTAGAAAGGAAAAATTTAATCAGAATACAGCGAAAACTTTGTTTTGATTGTTAGTTCTTGTGCAGCACTTAAGTATAGTAATATCCACTTAGATTCAAGTATGTACCATATCAAGTTGAACTTCAGAAGCTAACAATATCCACTAATCAGCAACGCTATAGATGATTTTTTTCTTAAAGATCAAATTAAACGATGTTGATACAAGACGCTGTCAGTCCACCGGTGATCCACATCTTATCACTTATGATGGACTGTAAGT
>WIPJ01004142.1:165626-207741 GCA_018155075.1 Cassiopea andromeda | reverse complement strand
TGTATATATATTTATATACATACATATATGCAGTCAACTTTTCTAACATTATTGGAATATTCATCATCCTACACAATGCAATCTGTTTGGAACTAATTCTATCTGTTTATAAGTGATCTAAACTCTTTAGACTATGCTATTTGATATACAAGGAACCTTCTTTATTTGCTGTCTTTAATTCCGATAAAACATTTCTCATATATTAAAAAAATCTTGTCACAGAAAATCTATTAGCTACACATGGAAACTAGATTGATTGAAGCGCAATTGACACTTCTCTTTCAGATATTTCGATCACTATAGGTCTGGCACTTATCTACTTACCAAAAGTAACTGCCGTGATTTTGAGGTGTGTACTAAACTTTTCTGGAGGATTGCAATACGCTATTAATGCTACTAACTACATTCAATGCACCATACAAAATCACTTGCTTATTTAACATTATGTCTGTTAGGTAAAATGTTCTCGTCTTAGTAATAGATGCCCAGAATTATATGACATTTGCTGCAAGATTTTCTCTTAGGGCCAGTGTCTACTAGGGTTCAATGTCGGTTAAAGTTCAGATAACTTTTAAATCAACCTAATATCATTTATTACTTATAGTGGAAAGTGGGGAAGGATGTAAAAACATGCTTTCTTTCATGACGAGGTGTTGACATTCGTACGTAGGCTTTTTTATTCCAAGCCCATGAGATAATTGCGTCACAGAGGATACTAACGATGCCATTGCATGCTAGGATGCATTAGGAAAGTAATTGGTGATAAAACCTGCCCTTAACGTGAAGTCCCAACCAGGAACTTATGGAACCTGCCCTTAAAGGAGGTTGGTTGGGACTTAAAGGAGGAGATGTAAAGGAACTTACATAGCGAAGTGAAGTGAATAGGTACCTGAGAAATAATGTGTTCTTTCCAGTTTGCTTTTACTCTGACGTAACTGGAGTGACAACAATATTTCTTAAGTATCTGATCGCTTCGTTAATTCACTCCTAGTATGAAGGTCCCCTAAATTAGATCCTTGACAGATAAATGCTGTTAGTGGTGTAGAATAAATAGTACTTTAGAACATTTTAATGTTACTTACGCTTCTATTTGCAAATAGCTACTAACGCTAAGAGCCGCCACTATCAAAAGGGCTTCCAGACATTACTTTCCTTCTTATTCTAAAAATACAAACATGGCTTTGAAACAGGCTAAATGTTGAAAGGGTATGAGAACTACAAAGCACTGAAAGAAATTGCTCTTAGAACCAAACGATCTGTTTGAATCGCACCTCTGCGATGGAAATTTATTGCCTTGTCTCACTTAGGAGGAGAAAATTTTTCCAAACTTCAGACTGAAAATACTGGTAATTTTCTTTGCGCTAAAATAAAAGTTTTATGTCAAAATGTATCGCAAAAATTGTTCTTGTAAGCTTCCATGTGTACTTGTCAGATATCATTTACGAGACATTACAGTATTACAGATAATGCAGTATACCCTTGTTTCGATCAACTGAATGCCGTACAGAAGCACAGTGGAATTCCAAGGAGTCGTTGTTTTCAAATTGAAAATGCATGTTCGAAACTTGAAGAAAACAGATGAATAATTCAAATCATGAAATTATCAATAGTTAATTGAGCTATTATGATATGTTCTTTTTGATTTTTGCTCACACGTTTGGCCGCAGAACGCAAACAATAAGAAAGCTGCTCAGAATTTTCCTTGCGGCCTATTAAAACAATAGGTCCGCAAGTAAATGAAAAGGTAATACCTATTTTTCCAGGCACTTTTTCTCGTGGCTTGCAAATGGCAAAGTTACTGTCATGAGCAAAGTAGTATTCATGGATTCTAGTGTTCAATATGCAGTTATTTATAATTAAATGATATTTCTGACATTCAAATAATTTAGAAATGATAACATCATTGAGATAATATTAAATGAAACTAAATCTATAAAGTCTCGTGTATGCTCTAGAGTACCGACTAATCTTCCCCTCCCGGTGATAAATTTTTCAATTTCTTCCAAACCCCAATTGCTATTGCAGCCGCCTATTGTTAAATTTAGAGAATTTGAAGTCAGTTCCCAGAGAATCATTTCACTGCAGCGCGTAAAAAAATAGAAACTGCGTACAGAAGTACAATGAACAGTTTAAAAGAGGGAATTGTACATTTATAGGTGTGTTCTTTAAATCAATAGTTTCAACAATCTGTGCTTTCTGTTTTCTATCCCGTTTAGTTTTCCATCTCACCTTTTGCTACAGCCTCCTCTATTATTATTTTCCGAATATTGTCCATTCCCCCGATTATTTTTACCCCCCAACCCCCCGATTATTCAATACTATAGAGTAATTCATAAGCAAGTATTTTGAGCATGGTTTCGTGTTGACTAGTACGCAAACAGGCTACTTAAACCACCCCTCCTAGCAGAAATGTGCAATTTGCTAGCCCTTTTCCTTTGTAGTATAAAATTAAGCAGACTACCCTTATTACTGAATCAATGAGCAATGAATCACTTTTATTAAGCTCTTTTGTATTTTCCTTTTTAGGTGCATGTACGCACTGAGAAATGCTATTCTGTTTCATGCAACTGCGGCGTCGCAGCACGCGAGGGCAATGACGTGATAGTTATTGACTTGTGTAAAAGAGCAACGCAAACTGTAAGATTTGCTAGTCGAAGTGCCCCAGCAAATGGCACTCAACTTTTGAGAGACAAGACTGGAAAACATTTTGTAGTAAGTAATGCTTTTATTATATTTCTACCCTTATGGATGATCTCTCACGCTCTGTCTGACGGAACCCTCTACAAATTGTAACAATAATCAGCTTTTCCTTTAGTTTGTCATTGTGTTATACACAATTTTTTATAAAAATAAACTTTTTAGGAGTAGTAAGGCTCAAAACTGTTGAAAATTTCAGAATCATACAAGCTTCACCAAGACTTAGAACTTTCGTGTATTCAAGTGATAGGGCAGTTTGTAGATTAATTTTTGCGCTACAGACGCAATATATGCATTACTCTGTTCCATTTTCATTTTGCTTTATAATGAAGTACGACATGAAGAGAGATTTGAATGTATTTCTTTGATTTTCAGATGAAGTTATACCTTTGACATTTAAAAATTATTTAATCATAGTCTTGGGCTAAAAACAGAAAGAATTTAGAATATAGAGGCTCAGCAAAACGTTAGGTAATCTTATAAACTCTCTGTGTTTAGTCTCTGACTATGGTGCTATTACTAGACAAACAATAAATTAAATATAACAGTAGCGATGAGTTGGAAAAGTACTTATAGGCAATGTCTGAGGACGAAAGAACTTTACTTTATCCTGTAAAATTATTTGAGGCACAATCTGCATCGATAATACCTGTACCTGAGTTTCAACCCGATGCAGGATTAGGCACAAGTCTTGCCTCGTGGTGGAAAGACTGGATGGTTGATGTCGAAATGGTTATCCTTGCTAATGGACTAACGGATGTAACACGAACATAAGATCTCCCTCTCTACCTAGCAGGTCTAAGAGCTTGGGCTTTTTTAACAAATTCCTGACACGGGAACAGAGGTCTTTTTTGACGCTGCGAAAGCCAAGCTCCAAGAATATTTTGAGCCACAGAAAAATCGACGCATCCTCATAATTATGAGTGTTTTCCATTGTTTGGTGGTATGTTTCTTATATAGGAATTTACTGTATATTCCGCCATTTATGGTCTCCCCGTGAGTTTACTTTTCCTGGTTTCCCACTTGTTTTTCGTACTTGTTGTTTACCAATTTTATCTATAAAACTTCTTATTGCCACTTTCATATTAGCTGAGGATGAGACATGATGTCTCGAAACATCCTATGTTTCATAGGTAAAATGTGTTTTTGGTTGTGTCTATATCTTAACATCGGCTACGTCTTAAAAAAAATCTGTATTATGGTATGTGCAACTAATGACCTCTGGAATGTCGAATTAAATAAGGAAGAAAGGCACTCTGATATGTTTCTTGTCATGGCTCTCCAGCCACGTTTCTTAGCAAATTTGATGTTGTTATTGAAAGAAAGAAACGTGTTGCTGTAGGAACATTTTATGTGACAAATGGAATCCATAGAGGGAGTCTCCCATCACTGTCCACAGCTCAGGATCTTGGTCTAATCAGTTTACAGTTGCACAAATTTTCGACGATGTATGGCAATATTTCAAACACAACAAATAAACATGCAACAGTATTTACTGGAGTTGGGAAATTGAAAGGTGCCAAAGTTAATTTGAGCATTGATGAAATATAAACACACCAAGAACATATATTGAAGCAGATTCCCTACCATGTACGGCAAAAGATAAAAAAAGCCCTGGTACAATTGGAAAAGGAGAATATTATAGAAAAAGTGCCGGAAAATGAGGGGACCCTTTCGGAATCCCCCATTGTCGTCGTTTCCAAAAATGATGGTAGAGTTAGAATATGCCTCGATATGAGAGCCACGAACGAGGCTGTAAAGCGTGTCCATCACCCTATACCAAACGTTGATGATGTAGGTTTTGAATTAAATAGTGTAAAACATTTTACAAACTCTATTTATTGCAAGCATACCACCAATTAGAATTTTATGAAAATAGTCAACATATAATGACAGTTAGCACGTAAGTTGGTTATATCATTATAAACGCTTGAACTATGGTACTAATGCGGCGGCTGAGATTTTTCAAAACATATTGCAGATGCAATTGCAAGGCCCAAAAGGAGCTAAAAACATCCCAGATGATATTATTGTATATAGTACAACACGCGAGGAACATGATGAATATCTCGAAATTGCCTTACTACAGCAAAGAAGCCTAACGTAAACTCACAATAAATGCAATTTTCTTAGTAATACCCTTGAATATTTGAACAAATATTTAGTGAATAAAGAACAAGGCCAGACCCAAAACGTATTCCCAATTTATTAAATGCAGAGGTTCCAAAAGATATTCGTTATGTACGCAGTTTAATAGGAATGGCAAATTACAGTAATAAATACATCGAAAAATTTGCCACCATTACTGACCCCACTTTGAGAGCTGACGAAGAAGAAGAATCGATTACGATTACAAAGAGAAGCAGTCAATAAGCTTCATAATGATGCACTCAATAAGTTTACTAATGATTTGTCTACCGCTTCATGTATGTCATAATTGTATAAAAGCAAGGATACGTATTTTCTTTTCGATGCCAGTCCTATCGGGTTGTGTGCTATTTTATCACAAAAGAATCAAAGGATACCGACCATCAAAAGGTCGTAGCAGATGCGAGTCGCGCGTTGACCGATGTAGAAAAACGGTATTCGCCAACCTAGAAAGAGGCCCTTGCAACTGCATGGTCAGTGGAACATTTTCGTTTGTTTTTGCATATAAATGTTTTTACGTGAATTACGGATCACAAGATCCTCGAATGCTGGGTGCTACGCCTCCAACCATATAATTTTCAAGTAGTTTATAAATCGCATGAATGAAACCATAATCCTGCACCACCGGGATCCATAAAGCAAAATGAAATGCCTAAAGTGATTGTTTACTTGTGTTAACAGATCGCTACCCTCGTTATCCACAAGTGAAATTATATGCTAAACAAAATATGCTTGCGTGATACCTGAACTTGACAAGATATTTGCAGTTCACGGTATTCCATACAAACTTGTTTCAGGTAATGGGGCGACGTTTAATGGCGATGAATTTATTAATGCATGAAAATATTAGGTATCGAATATTTCATTTCATTTCATTTGCAATTTATTTATAGAGGGTAGAGGTTACAAAAAATAATTGATTTAAAAACCTGCCCTTTTTTAAACTATTTACACTAATTACACGAAAAAAGCTAATGAAAATAAAATGAAAAGAAAACAGAATACATGAAGCTAGGTGTGTGATAACAAACGGAAAATCATAGTGGCCATTCTAAATTCTTTGTGCTTTTAGTTTTGCTTGAAAGTCGGAGAAAGATTTCTTGCTTTTTTTTCATATGTAAGGTTGTTCCAAATGCATGCTGCCCTGTAGGCAAGGCCTTTTTGGTCCTAAGGATGTCCTTAGCAAAGGAATATATAGATCTGTTTTTGAGCTACGTAGCTCTCTATTTCGTTTATCGGACAGGTTACGATATATTTCTTTTATATATTTAGGCGCTTCATTATGAAGAGCCTTATAAACTATCTGTAGGGCATCTTTAGTTGCTTAATAGTAAGCCAACCGAGCTCTTTTATTAGTGGTTCCGAGTTAGCATCATAAGGACTGTCCGCAACAACTCTCGCAGCTCGATTTTGTAATTTTTGCAACCTTGCTAAGTTTTTACTGCTTACACTACCCCCAAAATAGACAGCAGCACCTAAAGTCTGGCTCAGTTAAACTTCTATGCATCATTTGTACAGCTTCCAATGGGACGTACAGTTAAGGTAGATGAAGTATTCCAATACCACGGAAAACTTTTGTTTGTTATTATCAATAAGTGCTCCTCCCAGTTAAGATATTGATCTACTTGCAATCCTAAGTATTTCATGCCGGTTATGGGAGATGATTTGTCACCTCCAACATAGATGGACGGCATTGTAGTGTTTGACTGATTAAGTGATCTTATGGTAGTTCTAAAACCTATCAAAATACAATGTGTTTTCTCGACATTAAGAGACAGCTTGCTTTCTTCTAGCCATGTTTTTAGTGACTCTAGATCTTCGTTAACAACATTGTTGATAGTAGGCATCGAGTTTGATAAGAAGGAAATATTTGTATCATCAGCATACATACTAGCCATTGAAGTATTTAGCTCTAGAGATATATCGTTAATGTACATTTAAAAAAGCATTAGACCTAAACAAGAACCCTGTGGAACCCCTAATTTAAGTGGCTGCAGATTGGAAGTTTGCCCATAAAGGCTGCGGCACTGCTTGTGATTTTCTAGACACAACACAAACCAGGTTATCTCTTTGCCTGAAAGCCCATACCTAGTTACACTGTATGCAAGCGAAAGGGGAGGTCAAACGTTTTAATCAACCACTCGAGAAAATTATACAAGCTGCAGTCGTTGAAGGGAAGGTATGGAGGCAAGAACTGAACAGATTCATATTGCAATATCGTACCACCACTCATTGTAGGACCAAAGTACCGTCAAACGAATCATTGTTCAATAGGAAAATACGGTTAAAATTACCATCGGTTGATAAAATGGAAGTCCTAAATAGATATAAGGAAGAACCCGAGAATGAAACGAAAAACCAAGTATATCATAAGTAATATGCAGAAAACTGCAGAAATGTTAAAAAAGTGACATTAAAGTTGGTGGTGCTGTTTTTGTTAAGCAGAAATGCAACGACAAATTCTCGTCTTGTTTTAATAAGGCGCTTTACATAGTAAATTACCGTAAGGGTACGCAAATAATTGCGGGAAACAGCAGAAGCATCGAGTAAAAAGAAACGTGTCTCGTTTTAAAAAGCTTGAGAACACTGAAAAGCGCTCTGGTGAGACTGAGATTGAATCAGATGAGGACTTTATTTGAAGTCATGATAGAGAAATTGAGCGTGATTCAAAACAAGCAGAGCAATCAGGACAAACTGTTGATTGTTGGCCTCAGAGAGCACGAAGGCCACCTTTACCTAATGGACATCCCATAACATCTAGAGTCCTTCCCTAAAGACTTCATTTGAAATGGGGAGTGATGTAATAGAGCGATTGTTATAACTTGATATGGACTACCTGTGCAGCTAGACCTACTGTTTTATTTTGATATATTTGTATCGTTGTTGGTATTGAAGGAGTTATATTGTTGTGTTATATTGCAAAGCAAACCTGTCTTTACTGGGGCTATTACCAGACAAGCTTTAAATGAAATATAACAATCAACTCCTTGTCAGCATCCTTTCTACAAAAGAATAGTTTTCCCCAAGAGTAAAACTCTTAGCGTCCAGACATGTCCAATTTCAAATCAATTGACGTTTAAATAGTTCCATTACAGCCCTTAGTATAGCTAAATTATGATTTTAGTTAGAACCTAGTTAAAGAATCCCCTGTCTGCCTAGTTTTTTTAGCAGGATATTTTTTCAGTTATGCCTACTTCATGTTAATAGACTCCTTTGATTTAAACTTTCATTCCGTTTAGATGAAATTCCCATCGGGTTCGTTCGTGGAATTCAGAGCTTTTCCATATGATGGCTTTCATTTTGCTAACATAATGATCCAAGTTCCAAGTGACGATTTCAACTGTACGATTGGACTTTGTGGTTCTTTTGATGGCAATGCATTGAACGACATGAAAGATCGACTTGGCAATGATCCTACATCTACGACATATTCACTGAAAGCTGGAGGTATGATATTTGATTAAATATTTTTCTAAAATTTGCTCAGAGGCAGGTCCCCTTTACTTTTCTCAAGTCAAAGCAGAACTTTTCAGCATTTGACATGCATTAATTAATACATATAATATGTTCTTTTGTAACTCAAATCTCCCTCGTCATAACATGTGGGTAAATCCATAGATAGTGGATTACTTAATCTCCTAAGCATTAGATACTGGTAATTTCAGATACAATTGAAGGAGACCTTTTTCCTTACCTTACTGCAAGCAGTGTGCCATTATTTAACAGAAATAGCTGTACGTGAATCCTTTTGAAGCGGATTAAGACTTTAATTATAATTCTCGAACAGGACTGATATAATGCCCGAGTATTTCTACTTCACCAGCCAAAGGCATCTAATCACGCTCTTCTTGTCAACTTGGTTGCACAAAATTTTCGGGCGTGAGCATACTATAATTCATTTCATCGAACTACTGCTTTAACCTGCAAAGTAATTATGCATTGCGTTTATTTCTCATAGAATAGACTCAAGTATGAATTTGTTCAAATACAATGGCGTTAGCAGCAGTAGTAAACCTCAATAGCGCTTTTGCGGTTGTGCATCAAACCCCACAGAGCTATTCACAGCTAAATGTGAGTTCCAACCATCACAAACAACTTTCTATGGAAGAATGAAGGACTGGGTCGAACTTGTGGCTCCAAGAGCTAATAAGGGTAATACACGACACCAGAATAACATTCTTTTGCCTAATAATGAGAATGCAACAAATTACATTTTTAGTCCTGATTGGCCATCTGGAATTATCCCAGATTGGCCTACTAAATCTGGTAGGACAAAGGAAAAAGTTGAAGAGCACTGCAACAACACTATAATAAACTCCACATCTGGAAGAATCTGCTCTATAATTCCTGGTTTTCCATTCCATTATTTTGTACAACAGTGTATTACAGATATTCAGGTACTTTTTCAATTTTTTACTATGTTTTGATACATTTATGCATTACCAGTTGTAATCACAAAGTTTGTATCTCCAAATTTCTACCATAAAACTTTATTATTTCAATGTGAACTGCGCATCGCTTACATGACCTATGTCGGTCCATTTCACATATAAATGATTGATTAATATTGGAAATCATTTTTGTAGGTCACTGATACAGACTTTTTCACAATAGCAGCAATTCAGTCAATGCAATTCGCTTGTGATGAGATATTTCTGAAAAATATGACATACTGGAGGCCTAATCCGAAGAAAAATGGTGCTATAGAACCCCCTTCAGATCTACAAAAAGAAATGTGCCCTGGGCTATGCTCTGGCAATGGAATATGCATCAATTCAACTTGCAAATGCAAGGAGCCATTCACTGGAAGTGATTGTTCTGTGAATAAGACAACTCCTCCTACCATCGAATCATTGGGACGAAATGGGCTATGTGACATACAACTAAGCAGTGATTGTCATATTATCAGAATTAGAGGCAGTGGATTTTTAGAAAATGAGAACCTAGCATGCCTTGCAACAAGGATAAAGGTAAATTGCCTATTAAATCATATTATAAGCCCAAAATTCATTAATCATGAGAAACGGTTCATTCCATTTTGTCTTTAAATTGCAAAAGATTACATGTGTCAGCTAAATACAAAACTGATTTATAAACTATCTATCTTTGTTTAGAAGTATCAATATTGCTTTATATTTAACTTTCATAGGCTTTCTAATTTTTGTGAGAGACCCGTGAAGAAAAGGAAGATCTTGATCCTAGTTGTAATTGCCTCAGTTACTTCGACACTAAATGAATTATTGGCATAACCTTATTGGTTATTGGCATAACCTCAGTTACCGTTTCAAGACAACGTTTCTCGTTCTCAGCTAATAAATTTGAATCAATAAAGGTCTTTTATAGCTAAAGGGAAAGACAGCAGGTACAAAAAAGTGTGAAAAAAACAAGAGTAAATTCAAAGAAAGATCCTATGGATAAGAATATCAAAGCTAGAGAAGCAAATGAAAAATAAGAAAACATTCAAAGGAAATTCTTATGGAAAGCATATAGCTAGGCTATAATGCCTAAGTAAGGGAAATAAGAGTGACAGAAGAATGTGTAAATAATCTAGATTAATATTAAACAGGCTGAAATGCCTAAATAAAGTAGGAAAATAAGTTGCTACCGGACCCGAAAGGGTTAAATAGAAAATGAAGTATAGAAGACTTATGCAAGTCAAGCGATCAAGCATGGGGCGATTGTTAAGTATAAGGAGACTTTTGTGCATAATCAAATCAAGTTCATAGTTATTTTTATGAATAAGACAAAAATTATCAGATGAAACGTTGCGATTCATTTCTTCAATATTATTATAATTGGTTTGCATTGATCCAGAAATGCTATAAAGTTGTTGATAATTAATATATTTTGCATATAAAACACTACAATTTGTCCATAATCGTTGCTCTCTCTGTTTGTGCATATTTTCATTGCCATCCTGTTATTGCTACAGTTTATTGTTATATTTTCTAGTTTCATTTGCAGCATCAGTGTTGGCTTAGCCAAAATTCACACCATCGTACTTCGCTGTAGGATAAAGCTTCTTTCTTCTGGTCTCCCCCAGTTGGATTCTCGAAGCATGCATTTCTCAGTGTTTGTTCCAGTCCTTAAAAAATTCAGTGTGATTCTATATATCTAGCATTTACAACAAAATTGACCTTTCCAAGGGAATTTCCCTATTTTTTAGATATTATTGTTCTCCTTTCTCATCAACCACTTTTGTCTTTTCACCTATATTGTTAGCTATTTGATCATTTCTCTCTTTACCTTTGTATTCCTGTTATTAGATATCAGAATGGGGATACTATGTGACAAGTGATAAGAAGAAACATGAAGCCAGTCTACTGAGCTTTAACGAGGTTCTGTGTGATATAAAAAGCCACAGAGTTGGATCGACTCGACCAAATGACAGGTATCCTTATGATGGTTACATGATTGAAGTAACTAACGATGGAAACATTTTCTCGAAGACGCAAATCTATATCATCTATGACTCAAAGTGTATGGAATGCAAACGAAAGATTCCTTCTTGTCAGCAAAAAGTAAGTAGCTTGGTATTTTTCCTGCCATTAGCTTATGCACTTAAAGTTCTCTGATGTTCCGATCACATCCAAGATGTCTGTATTAAGACAATTTTGCATCTGATAACTTCAGATTGATTGGAGTATGAATTATAATAAATGTGTTATTACTTAACTAGTTTAATAGCTAACTTTAAGACTTTTCAAAATGGATTATTATCTCGAATTTGATGATTGTAAAATACTCATATAAGCAGCAACCTCCTTCATCCCTCCCCTAACTGTGAGCTGCAAGGGAGCAGGGGCTTATTTCTTTGTTTATCCGACATTAAACTGAAAGTCAAGCTATCAAAAAAATTCACCTATGATGAGATTTTTCAAGGATTTAGCTTTTCCAATAATGGTTATTAGAGATCAATATACCGTATGTTCTGATATTTCTGATCAGTCAAGAGCAAGTGAAAATCTGGGTTAAGCGGCGATCCGTATAAACTAAACAGGAGGGTCAATTTTTGAATTATGAAATATAATAGGGCTTGAGATGATGCAATTTCAGCTTGATCTAATCATACTGAGACATTTCCTATGACTTCTATTAATGAATTTTCCTATGACGCTATCATTTACTGTCATAAAGTGAGATGAAACAAGGGAAGTCTAAATTTAGCAAAAAGAATTCCTACGAAAAAATTGCCATTTAGTAAACTAGTTATGGAAAAAATCTCCTAGATATGATGCTTTCTGTCTCCTTACTCACAAAAAAGGGTTGTCCGTGGTATTATGTTGACATTTTGAAAATTTCATGAAAACATACCAAAGTGGCTAGATCCACATGGAAATAATGCATTTTATATTTCTATCCATTTAGCAAGTACTATGGCCACAATCATTGTATATCATTTATCTGCCTTTTCTTGCACCATAAGTCAAGAAATTATATAGTTTACATATCATTCTAGGATAATACCTGCATCATTTCTGGACAGTGTAGTCGTCATAGAGAGAGAATTGGCAATAAGATGTGCTATAACATAGTCACGTATGGTAAGATTATAATAAATCATTGGTGTTTATGGAGCTTTATCTCTTCCAATACATATTGTTTTTATAACAGAAAAGCTCTTTGCCTTTTGTCAAATCCATCCTTAAATGCTTCTTAATTGTTTCTTAGATTTAAATGCTTTCAATAATGATAGAAACTAAGTTTAGGCAACTGTGTCCAAGAAATCGGATGTTCACGTTTTGAGAAGCTTGTAATAAATGTTGTCTTTATTGTTCTCCAGCTTGATCAAACATTTGTATGTAAAGTAGTTGTTTAAAGGAGAACTCCAAAGCCAAAGCTATTTTTTGATATCTTGTAGAAAAAGACAAGCTGATCTCGAATATCAACTTTCTTTTTTGCAAATAACAGCTCATTTTTACGCAATTATACCTTTAACATAGCTGTAGCACTCCTCTGGGTTCTCGGTCATTGTCGGTGAATGTTTCGAGTGCCGTCATAGATACCATGTTTGACTTCTCCAACAGAGAGTTAAGTACGCAAGATCGCTTTATAAACTAGAACTCCAGTAAGGATCACATTTAGTTTAGTCAAGTCGTCTAGCTCGGATATAGATTTTTAAGAAAATGGCTGAATGTGCAGCAACTAATTGCACTGGAGCTTTCAAGTGCTTATTCTCCTTTCTCGAATATGCTAAGTCATGCAGGCTGTTGGTAAAAATATTGACTGATGGCGTGCAAAATTGAGGCCCAGTAGGAAATTTCAGACTGTGCCAAGGTCATTTCAAGCCACTCTACTGCGAAAGAAATCCTGAAATAATTGCTACCTATCAATGGAATTCAAATGATAAGCAGATAATAAGATAAACATGATAAACATGATAAGCAGATGATACACCGCTCCTGTTTGATTTATTATCTTCCAAAATGAAGTGAAAAATTAGAGCGAACTGACGTTATTGGCATTTAAGTTTGATTGTCCTTTAGAGCCACGTTTCCATAGAAATGATCTGAACCACTGCTAGAAGCAAATCATGCTATCAAACCATATATCTTCCATCCTGTTCTTCATCACAACTCAGACGGGCCTAAGAGTAGAGGGAGTTCCTTTGACGCAACACCAGACGAAGATGACTTAAGTATGGAGAGAAATTGAGAACACGGACTGGCCTTTTTCCATTTTCATTATACTTTGCCTTTTCTATAAAGTATCATTTCATCGATTTACAACTTCTATATCTTAGTTTGACTTGAATTTATTTGATTTCCAGGCAAAGTATAATAGAAATAAAATAACTAATTAGCGTTACCAGTTTCTGTCCATATAAAGTCATCTTCATCTTGTATCAGAGGAACTCCCATTACTATTAGGCCCGTCTTAGTTGTGATGATTAACAGACTCAATCATGTATGGTTTGATAGCAATATTTTAAATTCTCGCTCTTGGTGTTAAAGCACTTATAACTACATAAAGGACAGGATTTTTTCAAAAAGTTCAAGTGTTATCTACATTTCAACATACTATCTTTCATATAAAAAAAGTAGTTTTGACTTTGCTGTTATCTTTAAGTTATTATTTGAAACTCAAACTGCTCATTTTCATTCGCCTAAGTTCAGTCTCATGCTTCTTATAGACAGGTTTCTCGAAAGGACGAAACGTTTATTCCCTCAGCCACAGTCAAAAAACTTTAGCTTAAAATTATATATTTCTAATGTTACTCTCTTGATATTCGATAATTTCCTACATTTTGAAGTGGCATGTTATTTGTTTAATACATTTTGGTTTTGCTTGCATAGGTCGTCCTACTTCTACATCTTCATCCGCCGCACCAATAATAGTAACTGCTTTCGTTGGCCTGGGAATACTGATAGCTGGTAGATATTATGTGAAAAAGCGTAGGCAAAGACAAAATAGGAGGAGGAGGGACGTACCTAATCAATCCAATAGAGCTATGGAGCTGAGAGAAAGAAGTGCAGCCTCATACAATCGCAATGTTGACAATAATTTTGCTGCTTTACAAGTGACGGAGAAAATGACTGTGAATAAAGTAGAGGGAGACCATGTTGTGCAAGTGAGTGTAGAAAAGACAGTAACGCTAGCCACAGTCAATCATTCCTACGAGAGAAGTGGGGAAGCTTGAAAACTGGAACCAATGAAGCAGAATCAATCACTTGTGCTGTTCTTGAAGATTAACTGGATTGTGAACAGTGAAGTATTTTTGATAGATACAGATAAGGTAGCAAAGTAGCTCCTTTAGGTGTAATGACCTTCTTTTTCTTATTATGATTGTTTTGAAAGCGCAGAATCTACAGTGGTAAGTTGGGTAGCCGGGTTAAGCTAGGAAGTTTAGTAATATTAAAACCCGAATATTCTAAAACCTCGGTATCATTGAAATATCAACAAAGAAGTTTTAATAAGCAACTTTCACTTGTCACATGACCATTACGTAATCCAGCTTTTGATTGGATAATCCTCAATTGGAGGGCAAGCAGCGGGAAAACATTGCATGGCGTAATGAGCTGTGCGTTGTTATGTACGGGGGTCATCAGTTATTGATAGGTGTTTTGTTTGTTTTGTGTCATGTACGACATTAGTCAAAAAATCTCGACAGTGAAATATGTTGATACCTGCGAGGAGGAATGGTGTGTTGTTGCCAGTCGATCCAACGGAGGCACTGACGAGTTAAGACTGAGGACTACTTCCATCAGCTCAAGAAAGACAGTCAAGAAGGGACATCACAGGTGAAGCATTTTGTTTTATCTTTATACCAAACAGACTTAACCCAGGATCACAAAGAACAAGAAGACAGAAGCAGGATTAAGAACAATAAAACCGAGCAGTTGATCCAGTTGACGAAAATCTTCGTAGTGCACAAAGCTCTATTTTCGGAGTTTAGCATGGAGAGTAATAGAAAAAGGTTTGAGGCGTCTGACTTCTTGAGTATTTGATTTGTAAAACTGGATTGTACTGCACAGGCATAGTTTTCGGCGCTCCACAAATGTACATTTGCCATTTTTGTCAAGGATAATCACGAAATAATATTTCATTATGGTAGGCCGTATATTTCTCTCTCCCGCCGGCCGCTTGCCCTCCGATTGAAGATCAACCAATCAGAGGTAAGATTATGTAATGGTCACGTGACATGTGAAAGTTGTAGAACTTCGCATTATCAAATAATACGTTTTTTAAAATCTGAAAAGAGGCAATATGAGATTGGTGCTTAAAACGATGATGCTTTTCCAAAAAGAACTACCGACTTGTCCAGACTTGTTTGCAGATTCAGAGCGGACTGCGGTGTACATCATGCACTGGTGAATTGCATAGAAACTTACAAAGAATCAATAGAAAGTGGAGGCCTTGCGAGAGCTGTCCTGAAGGACCTTTCCAAAGCCTACGATTCCTTAAAACAAAAATTACTGATTGAATAAATGAATGCATATGGTCTTAGTAGAACTGCATTACTGTTCATCTATAGCTATATTCCTCATAGAGAGCATATGGTTAAATTCGAGCCCAAGAGTAAAGCAAGGTTCGATTTTGCGGCTCCTTCTGCATAATATATATTTGAAAATTTTCTCATGTTCTTGGAAGGAAACGGAAGTCTGTGGCTGAAATATAAACTCCTGCTTACGTATAAGAAGGATGCAACCATTTATGCGTGTGGTAAAATTTAGACCGTGAACCTAGAACGTGATGTCCTTAAAAAGCAGAATGATTGCAAACAAATTTTTGAAACTAGATGAAGATATGATCCATTTAGTGACTTTTGAAGCAAAGCGAGTTGCTAAAATGACTAGAAAATAAAAGAAGCTGGTATTAAGGGACCATTCATTATTTACGGAAGGACTGGTACCGAGAAGAAATTGATTGGGTGACAGAAATTTTCTGATAGAATAAGACCTTTTGAACATATTTTAATATAATCTTAAGACTTGGTCCTATGTTTTTTTAGCAAGAAGTCGTTCCCCTTCAGTAACAGCCTCTTTGTAAGTAATGAGCAATCCCTACGTAAGTAATGAGCAAAATTTCCAGTGTATAACACTTGATCACTCGTTATCTTTCAAAAGCACATGTAAAGAGCCTATGTAGAAAAGCCAGCCATAAACTTCATCATCTTGTCCATATAGTCTGGTACATGGAAATTGAAAAATTAAAGCAGCTAGTGAGAGTGTTTTTTATCTCAACATAGCTACTATTTACTTTCTAGTTTGGATGTTCTATGAAAAGCCATTGATCCATAAAATAAATCATGTCCACGAAAAGACATTACATATTGCGTAAAATGATTTTAAACGATTATAGTTTTTCTCCTATTTGACAATTTAATTCATTATTATCAATGCAAGAATCCTTGACTTGCTCAAAGCAAAGATTCTTAACGCGTAGTCTGATCTTAATCTACCTTTCACAAATGAAATTTTTATTGAGTGAGGTATTAACTATAATCTAAAGCATGACAGTGACGCTCAAATCCCAATGGTATAGACCAAGTCTTGGTATAGAGACTCTAGTTCACCTTAGAAATAAACTGTGGCAGTACATGCCACACGAAAAACAGCAATCAAATATTCTCTCTATTTCCAGAGTATGAATTTGACATTGGAAAGGTGCTAGAATACAACTGTGGGTTCTGCAGACCGTATATTTCTAAAGTGGGGTTTTGATATCGTAATTTTATCTCGCAATTATTTTTTTGAGAATATATACCTTTCTTTTCTTTTTAACTTCAAGTTTAGAATGATTTAAATATTGACAAGTAGGCTAACATGAACTGTAATTCCTATATGTATTGTGTATTTAATCCTACGAGCGATGATGCTTATGATGATTGTAATGATATCAGTAGGTTTTTCGTACTTTTATATATGTAGTACTTATATATTTGTGCTATATAGTGTCTCGTACTGTACCCAATTTACCCCGATGGACCATATTTTTTGAATTTTTTATGATCATGTAAGAATCGCAGTCCCCTTTGACGACCGTAAGTTGAAGGGGTCAGTGTTCTATTGTATTTCAAATATGAATTAAAGAAAATTTGAGAATAAGCTATAATTTTAAGTTCTCTCTTACACTCTTACCTTACTTAATTGTGTGCAGTAGATGCTAGCTTCCAGAAGCAACCTCTTTCCAAGATATTCAGCGCAGACCGACATCTAATAGGGATCTCAGTTGATGATCAAAAGCCAATCAAACAATGCTTAAGCTATACCATAAAGTCCATTGCATCGAGCTGTACCTGTATTTTAATGTGGTATGTAATGTGATCATAAAACTGGGACGTGTATTCTTAGATAGACGTTGCTTTATATAAGAAGGGCCAGAGAGGGAGCATTTGAAAGCTTGATTGTGACATAATATGTTTACATGACATGTACTTACGGTCTATGGCTCAAGTTTTAATAAGCTGGGATCCTTTTTCCACATTGATGGGAATGGTAGCAGTTTTGTATAAAAGTCAGATTTTTCTTTTGTAAAGTTTTTCGGTTTTACACCTAATTACCGAACCCTATTTTTAAGCAACTTTTCATCTTACTGTATCTAGTTCCAAGGCAGATGAAATTTCCCTTCTTTCGCATATTATAGTAATTTATCAACACCCAGCTCAGACTATCAAGACGTCATTTGCTTTAGAAAATTTTCGCTATACTTAATGCACAGGTCCTTGCTGTAATACTTGAAGAGCGTTGCTAATGAATGTTTAGTAACTGCTCGTGGTATGACCAGGCCTTTTCGTCAAAATTTTTACAAAGGTGGTAATAGCCAGCGGAAATCAGCCTAGGAGGCCGATCGGGTGATAAAATATTTTACTTCGTTGGCATCTCCCAGAAGCACCAAAACATGCAAGCTACAGGTCTTGCAACACATTGAATCAAGCTTGTTTGGAGTTAAATCAGATTTTTTACGAGGGCAGTCAATCGCCCATATATATGGGTCTGCGAGGGCGTTTGAAAGGGCAAGGACGATCGCCCGACAAAAGCGAAAGGCCTGGGTATGACTGGAGATCATGTAATTTTGCTTGCAGATTGTTTTAATTTGCGTTTTATTGTCTATTTTCTAATTAAGCTATGTAATCTTATATTCTAGCTTTAAACATGAATGATTCGCAAAGATCTAATTATCATTTGAATCAAATCAAGGTTTTTGCAATAAAGCATAGTCATAATTTCACTTTTGAGCTCTTACCATGTCAGTTTTCGCATTAGGTATTAGAAGCAACTATGCATCAATTTTGTTTTCTTGATGCCGTGAACCACGAAAATGTGTTGGCTGAAGTAAAGAATACTGTGGATACTAGTATAAGATAACTTACATTGACAAAAAACCTGAGGCTGAAATTTCATCTTTTGAATCTCGTAACTAAGTATCCCAAAGAGGCTGAAACGGGGAATGGTTCCTATAAAATGGATTTTATATTATTTGGTATAAAACTGTCAAAAGTAGAAACTGTCATAGGCTGTTTGTTTACTGGTCAATTTGCTAGAAACAAAAACCACACACAGTTGCTATTTCAAAATTAAAAAGATTATTAAGGTATTTTGAGAATTTTTCAGCCACAACATATCACAAGATTATCAACCAAGAATTCTGACCTAAAGATGTTCTCAAGAATTGTCAAGAGTATTAATGTATTGAAAACGCTGCTATTGTGTGAAGCATGCGCTCATATAGCAGTGCTTCTCAATTCTCAATAACTTTTTTTGCAAGGCTTTACAAAGGAAAGAGAAAATTCTTTGTGCCCCACTCTACTCGCCTTGGTGACTAAAACTTAGATCACTATCTATAAAAACTACAACTTAGATCACTATCTATAAAAAATGTACAAGTATACTTGATCAGGAATCTTTTTTCAAGCAACAGCCCTTCAGAAGCAAGCCAAACACACCTTTGATCTTTTTCCATGAAAAGCGCGCAAATTGTTGAAGCCACAAGCATCTTAACTTAAAGCTTTACTGTATATTATATTCTCTTGCTCCTTAAACGTGCTTGAAGCCATTCTGACATCATTTGCAGAGAGCAGGTAACTTTCAGGGTCATATTTCATATTCCTGAGGAATGATCCTGAGAATAGTAATTCCCCATGCTCAAAGCACATTTTTGTGTGGCTATTTCAGATACATGGGACCTGTGAAATACGTCATGAATACTTTTGGTAACTGGTTATATGTCTTATAGTCAGGGGCGGGTCTTGTCCTGGACTTTGGGGTCCCATCTGATTCATATTATTGTTTTTTATGTACGAAGTTTCTTAACACTATTGTTTGCTATAGGAAATATTGCCATTTGGGAGGGGACCATGACCCAGTCCTCCTTGGATCCGCCCCTGCTTATAATAAAGCATGAGGTATTAGTAGCAATTCATTTATAACTCTAAGTACTGTAGTGGGTTAGAGCATTGGTTAGGGTTAGGGCAATAATAATAATTGGAAATTATAATTATATCATAGTCAGTATGGGTACCTCTTTTGCATGGCTTAGCTTCAAAATGTGTTATGGCGTAATATTTACCTCCTCAACATGTGTAATTTATTTTGACTATCTTCGTCAGTCCAACAGGAAAAAGTCGCAGAATTCTTTGGTTTGACCACGCCCACTAACGAGTCACGCCCTATGTGCGACAGTCATGAAATTTTCTAGATCTGCCCCTGCCTGGGGACGTATATTATAATATCGACCTTTGACTTAACTGCTAATCCTGTAATTTTGCTCATAAATTTTTAATTTGGAGCTTTTATGTTGGTTAAGCTAAGCAATCAAGATCAAGTTTCATGTCAATGAAGGTGAATTTATTGATATGATAATTAAGTACTAACATATTTTGCACATGTACTAATCACCTGCCAAACTTTATTTTTTCTAAAGGCTAGTAGTGGTACCAGAGCGTAATTAAGGGGGCAGGGAGGGGCAATGTTCTCCCGTACAAGCCATCAAGTAGGGTCAATTTCTTGGCAGAGTAATAAACCAAATGCTATATGAACGTTTTTAATAAGGAAACCACTTTTCGTCTGAGCTTCAATTTTCTTGTAAACTTTTTTCCTATAAGAAGCTTATGTACTGAACAAGTACTATGCTACTTCTAAAATACTTGGCAAAATCAACACCTCTGCCCTTCCTGATCCATCCTGTGAAGCCGTCACAGATTGGTAAGACACAATCCGCTGCTGCATTCACCGTTCTTGTACAGCTGCACCAGGCATATAAAAAATACAAGTGCCAAATACAATAATGCTTTGAAAATGTGAATGGCACGATAAAAAGTGGAACTAGATTTGACCATGCTTTAATCACAAGTTTATGTGCCGGGCGTTCTCTTTGTTCTACTATGCAAAATCACAATTCCACCACCTGATTATGACAAATGATGCTTTTTAAAAAAACCCACTATATCAAAAAGTTGAACATACGTTATAAAATTACTTCGGCATTTGTTGACTGAATTTACGACTGATAAAACAATGGATAAGGTACCGATTCAAAACAACATAGTAAATAATTTCTCTGAAAGCCTATTTCTACTGCGCTGAGTAAAGCTTCCACCTTCATATTTTGCTTCTTTATTTTATACATGTCACTTGAATGTCAAATCTTGGAGCAACAGGGCTAAAAAAGTTTCAGGATTTATCAGTTACTTTTTACTGGTCGTATAGCGTTTCTATGGATTTGGTTAGCTGGTGTTATGATAGTGGTAAAAGGCATGTTTACTTTTAATAAAAGTTAAACCAAACGAAGGCTTCTTTAGCCAGGCCTATGAGTGAAGAGAATTTTAATAATCAAAGACCACCACACATTCAAAAGGAAATTACCCAGATCTTCAAACGGGAAATTATCCAGTTCTCGTACAATGAACATTACTTGCGCAGTTCAATGCTTAGCACCTGCAAAAGGACTTAATTTCCAGAAAAATATCATTGAACAACAGCAATACGTTTAGCATGGTGTAGCCTGGGATTCTCATTCTCCTTTGTCTAAGCCCATCTTGTAGGCATTTTACCTGAAATGTTGTTTGACATGTCTCTTTGTCAAAGATTAGCATTTGCAATGCAGCCTGAATTTATATTCAAGTGCAAATTGCAGCTGTGTACTATGTTCGTTTGCTGTTAATCAATAGACTCATCCAGGTGAAGTCAATATGGTTATATTATGAACTTGCAGGCAATTGCAGGGCGAAAGTAAATTACTCTGTTAGCTTGACATTCGATCTGATTGTCATGCGACCGAAATGAACTTTTGCACTCGTCGAAGGAGATACTCCTAAAGAAATGCATATTACCATATTCTTTAAACTTTCATTATCTAAGGTCGGTAAATATTCCAGCAATTCTCATCTGGAGTTTGCCAGCAGAGATTTCTTTTTACGTGCTGTTCTACCAAGGGCGTAACTCGCATGCTTTCATTTGAGGGGGGTATGTCAGAAGATTTTGTCGTGCAACATTGGATTTTACCCTGCAATAGTTGCATCTATAACATGGTGATAGATTTTAAATAATACCGTTGTGGCAGTAAATATAAGATAGGATCGTCTTTGCCAACTATTCTGATCTGGATACCAAAATTTTATTTATGAATGGATTCTCCGATTTGCCTATTAACTAAAGCATAGACAATAGAAGGACTAAATCTATGCCTAAAGCAAGGGCGGATACAGAGCTGGCTTAGTTGTCTTTTTCATGTGAAAAGTTTCTTAGCACTTTGCTTACTATAGAAAACACAGCAGTTTGAAAGAGAGCATGCACTAAGGAAGCACTAACAGAAAGCTAACTTCTAACTTCTCTGGATTGGAGGCACGTGAGCTTCACTTGAGGGTGTCACACTCCCACATTCCCCTAGTTTTTTCTAGCCTGAGTTCTACACAAAACTTGGAATCCAAAACAATGTTTGTGCAGTTGAAGCGAAAAGACTGTGCAGTTGAAAGATGCATTATCCAACAACCAAAGCATGCAATGGAAGTAAACAACAATAAAAACGGCATAGATACGTTAGAAATGATTGGGGAAACACAACTAGAAATGGATTTGTAAGAGATGGTAACTTTTATCCACCCGCTTCAAAAGTAGGCAGTTAAATCTCCACTGAAACCAGGACTAAATTTGTCAACACAGCATCGCTAGGTTTTATGTGCAGTTCTAAGCTTTACTTTAAAAACCCTGTTTGGCAGCGAAAAATTTGCCTTTCAAACATCGTGCAGAACTGAGGTAATTGAAAAATCTTGCTTCCTTCAATTGTTAAAGTTATTTTGCTACTTTTTTCCTTAAAGATAAGTAAATGCATCCATGGAGGAAATTCAAAAGCGTTGGATTTCCTATTTTACCATGGCATTAGTTAGACTCGTACTTTTCTTTCAGGTTTTGAACTTTCTGTACTAAGTGATCATTTGCCTGTTACGTATCACCAATTCTGCTGTTTTTGAGACCCTCCCTCTCCCTCCAACGCTCAGCACTATAACTCTCCTTATGAATTAAACAATAACGTAACATAGCATGTTACCTTTTCCCTCTAGAGGATGTTCGTACGAATGAATGATTCCCTGAGGTATTTTTAAATGTTTGCTTCTACTAGATAAATTTACTCCTCATGAATCTGAACCTATGTCGCACCAAATGGTTTGTAGCCATCATGGACACTCCTTGGCTTTACCTATTCTGTGGAACAAGTTTTCCGACTTCCACTTATCAAGATCCCATATTTATTTAATAGAAGAGCTCATACCTTCTTATGTCAAGGGGCCGCTCATTATTTATGCCTCAGGTTGGCGCTGAAGAGAAATAGTTTGGGTAAATGATTTTTCAAGCAGCTTTAAGGTTGAGTATACCATATTTTGTCTTATAAAAGTTGGGTAGCATACGTTTAACGGCTCTGCATTGGTTGGGTAACTATAATTTTTACAGAGCACCTGGTTGAGTAACAAAAATAATTACCCAAATAAATATTTCTCTTTAGTCCCAACCTTAGGCATAAATAATGAACGGTCTCTAAGTTTATTTGACACTGAACAATAGCTACTTTTGAGTAATCCATTATTCCAAATCACCTAAAGTGAATGATAGGAAAGGCAAAAAGTGGGATAGTAGGGGCGTCGAAACAACTTTTAAAGTGGAAGAGCCTGGTCACTAAAGTCAGGATACGCTCAGGTAAAAGAAGAAGCATATCGTTTTCTGAAAACATTGGGGGCCAGTATCCCGTGCCCTGTGTTTTGAAGCCCCTGAATAGCTATTGCATAGTTTCAGTGTTTCTTTATGACATAAAAAAATACTTCCAGGTAAATTTTATCTGTACGGATATTAATAAATTCATAAAAATCATTAAATTATGTAAAAACATTCGGTACGTTTTGTGGTGCACTTACTCTTTCTCCTTGTTGACGACAAACGACTGAATTGGCATGGTTTTGGCCACACTTTACACCGTAAAGTATCTTCTAGTTATCCCTTCCGCATGTTGTTGTTGCTAAGTATGATTTGTAATGGAGCACACTCTAGCGCATTGTGCATTGTGAAACCATAACCATTATATACATAATAAAGTTATACTTTCACATATTCCTCTTCTCTGCGTCCAGTCAAAATTAACTTTAAGGTTTTTTAAAGGAAACCAGACGTGACTCTAATGTCCCAGCATACTATAAGCTATCACAATAAACTTTACTTGTGTGCACATTATCAGGGCCTCCCACAATGTGAAGATATAGCACCCATAGATCATATTCTCCTATAATCAGAGACCCTGGCTATTTTTTAGCTTTTGTAGCATTAACCTATCTAAATATCTCTTTAATGTCTTTCTCACATTTTTACCCCACATAGACTGCAAGCATTAGCATAATTAAAATGCTTAATACTTTGTTCGGCAACCATGATATCTTTAATCTGAACTAGACGCTTATGCATGCTGCTAATGTTCTATCTATTATTTTTTTATCATAAGTGCTAATTTTTGCTATTATTCTAAGTTTAAGGGCACCTAAATCTTCGCAGACTACTTTTTTATCTAGACCATCTTGCCTAAGTTTTCTCTTTACGTAATGAAAAAGGTTCTCTATGGGGTTTAGATTTGGAGATCTCGGAGGGATCTTTACCACCTCTGCGTCGATAGCTTTAAATGATTCAGTTGCTTTTGCACTATTTTGACTCGGGTCATTGCCTTGCAATTACAACAATTTCTCCTTCCCTGTTTCTGCAGCATGATTAATAAGGGCTCTATGCAATGTAGTTACAATAAATTCAGACAAATATTGCCCATTCATTATGGTATATTCCATTGCTAATACAGCCCCAAGCGTCAAAAGAAGTTCTTATAACAAAATGACAAATATTCCCGGTAGATCTTTACTTCCCCTTGCTGTTTAGCTCCAGACCTTCGCCACGTATTCTCCACACCCTGGCTGCTGGTGCCAAAGCATCCTAGTTAGGGGTTTCTTTTCTGGACAAATGAGCCTGCATCTGAGTATTTCAGGACATTGTCTGTCGAAAACGTAGGGGTAGTAGTTTTTAGGGCCATTTCTGCATAAGCAATTCTCTTTTTGTCTCTGGTAGTGAGAATCCCTTTTGTCCTCGGCCGAACATATTTAAATTCAGATTTATTCAAAATTCAAGACAACGTCCTAGTGCTTACATGATGCAGCTCACACTCCATTGCAACAAGCCCTACATTAATGTTTGGATTTTGTTCTCTCATAGACTTAACCTTCCTGAGAAAACGACCCTTATCCCTAGCGCTTAATACTGGAGGCCTACCACTCCTTTTTTGGGCGGTTTGCACTTCATACCCTGCTTACAAATGCGCTCTACAATAGATTTTGAAATTTAGCATCGAATTGCGATCTTATGAAATGGCCAGTTGAACTGTTCTCTCAAGAAGGTAGCAAAAGCTTTCTTCTTTTCCGAAATGATCACCTGTCTCGCCATCACACTTCTATATTTCAGACCATTAAAAGTCGATTTTGTCGCCACAGGCAAATTTCTTTCACGGTTTTTCGAATTTCCAAATTAATATCTCGAATATTGCCAGTATATACATGAAAACGAGGTTATGTCTTTTGCGCTTTATTATGAGGACAGTACTAGTGATAAATTTGCTTTTTTGCATTATACAGAGCCTACAACCTCATGTTTTGACATACAGGACATATGGCTGCAAGCATACCATCATGTCTTTTAAGTGCATTTGGAACAGACAAGTAGAAGAGAATTTACCCCATTGCGTCACAGGGTTCAATTATGCAAAAACTTTTTTCACCATCGTAATCAGCGCTCTCGAAAGCCCTAACCCCCCATTGATTGCAGCTCAACATCTTAAATCTTTCCAATTTCATATCAGACAGTCTGGTATCAAAATTATTCTTTTAACGTGATATTTGCTATGTGCTTGTCGATCATGGGTTAATCGATGGTGCTGAACACAATAACATCATTCTGGGTGAGCTCCAGTTTCCATCTCTCTGCCTGTAAACCGGCCTACAATAGTTCTAGAAAGTGACTTTTATTGTCTGAAAACAATGCAATCAGCAACCTGTGTATCACGAAACATGTGTTCAAAATTTATCAGAATTTGGAATAACATAGCCCCTAAAACATATATTGTTGTTATTTTTATAATGATACTTTAGATGCGATTAGTAACCAATTAATTGTGTACTCGAGTATTATCTTCCAAGTATCCACCTTTTTATCATAATTTTTGTATATCCATTGTTTGTATTTTTGCTAAAAAGAGACATTATAATTAACGCCCTATAGATAAGGTTTTACCTTGGGGGCATGTAACCCCAAAATGTTTTCAAGGAAAAGATGCATTGACTTAATCCTATTGCATTGATTGACATACTTCTGGTAAAACGTCAGCAATATTTCTGTTATCAGAGTAAGCAAACGTGCACAAAAAATTTTTCCGTTACCGCATGTGCTTCTCTCAAAAGCCAAACTTGTTACGGGGGAAGAGGGGGATGAATGTGCCGTCCAGATTAAAAATTTACAAAGTATACCAGGACTTTTGGCGAGTATTGTAGGTACTGATCCAAGTTTCTTATAAAAAAAGCGTGTGGAAAGGATGAGAGGGAGACTCAAGTTCAATGGCAGAGACGCATTTAGCTTTGCCGAACTGATTCCCTAATCATGTTACGAATTGAAGACTTACTGTGACAGAGCAATGGAATTTTCCATTTTAATTCTATTTTGATGTTTTTATTTGGTATAGACGGCTCGCGTATAATATTTCATTTTACAAGTTAGTTGCGGAAAGTGCTGCATCCTCGAGACAAATATGATCCCGAAAAATCACCAAGTTTGCAGTTTTTAACTGCAACTACTTTAATTATCTACATTTCTTTTCCATACATTTCATTTTAGTTTAGAAAGCAAAATAAAAAGAATAACAATTTTCTGCGTTCCAGGTACAGAGCAATCGGCAAATGTGAGCCACGCCCACTTTTCAACAACATGCTGGCTTTGTGTCCTCCCCTCCCCCCTCCCCACCAGCACAGCTCAGAAAGTTTGTGGTAGCAGCAGAACTGCAATAACCCCAACCAATATGTCACTATTTCCTTTGCTGCTATCAAGATAGACAGAGGTGAATCCAGGAGGATCGAGTTGGGCATGCCCCCAAACGGCAATGTCTCTTATATTAAACAATGGTGCTAAGAAGCTTTTCACATTAAAAAGACAAGTATGCCCCCTCTCCAAATTCCAGCTCTGGATCTGCCCCTGAAGATAGATGCAGTGAATGGAGGAACTCAAAGACGACAAAGACGATACAACGCTCTGGATGTAAATATCAAACATCTTTCGTCTCTTCTTTCAAATCCCTTTGGTCGCTTTGACAACAAATACAAAGAAGCCCACACTAAGCCGTAAATACCTGCCTCTGCTCCATACGCTTCGAACAGTCTGTTCAAACCTAAACCGAAGAAACACAATGAACAGTTCTGGGAATACCGTGATACATCGCGAGCTCTTCAGTTCGACGTTGAGCATCGCGATAGATGCAATATACATCGCTATATCAGTGGTTGCTGTAATCTTCAACTCACTGATATGTCTGTTATTGTACAAGGATAAATCTCTTCGCAAACCGTTTAACATATTGTTGCTAAACCTTTCTTTGGCGGATACTTCATTGGCTTTAACAATACAACCTTACATTTGGATTGACTTCACCAAACTCAGAGACAACAGTGCGGCTGGATTCCTATGCGCCATTTCAGTGGGGTTGATGTTTTTTCTGACTTCCGGCATAGCCAATATTTTAACGCTCTCGGCTATCACTGTCTTTCGATATCTTGGCATTGTCAAGAATTACCAGGGAAAGGTAGTCACATCAAACATCATAGTATCAAGCTTTTGCGGTGTGACGTGGATCATTGGAGCTGGCACGAACGCACCAAATGGATTATCGTTTCAGTACAACGAAAACGAAGGGATATGTTACAGGAAGTGGCCTAAGGGAATCAATGGCAACCTTTTCTCATTGATGACAACATTTATATTTATGGTAATCCCTATCCTTGTCATGCTAATTTGTTACATAGCCTTGGTAGCTCATATTTGGAAAAGAAGTTTGAAGGCACCGGAGAGAAATATTGCAGCAGTGAGAGCGAGGAAGAGCGTAGCAATGCTTGTTGGGCTTCTAATATTGGCGTTCATACTCTGCTGGAGTCCATTCTTTGCAACTTGGATTCTTGGAAGATCATTCAAGTACTTCCCGGAAGGAGCAGACGGCGAATACAAAAGACAAAGATGGCTGCGTGTATCAATGATCTCTGCTCTATTCAATTCAGTCTTAGACCCTTGCATTTACACATTTTCAAGCCAAGAATACAGGAAAAGTGTGGTACAATTAATTTGTGCTCCGTGGAGAAGGAAATCAGGAGCAAGGTCCGCGAGGGCATTCACAGTTAGCAGCGAGCTTGCACCAGGTATAGCAACTAATCAGGTGTAAAGAGGGGCAGATTAAACCATCAATCAAAACATTCTCAATTATAACTTGTAATTCATGGAAGGGTGATGGCCCTGACAGCATTTGACCATAATTAGACCCCTAGCATTTATCGTCATTCAGACATGCGGAATTTGAGTATGACGTCAAGTTTCAATGTTAATTTTCGGTTGCGGTTGTCTAATAACAATACACTTATTTGAACATTACGTCTAGTTTGCAGCAGTACCAGATACAAGTACCTTGTGATCCATCCAGGGGGAATGCATAAACAATATCCGCAAAGGAATTCTGCCCCTAGCGTCATTGATATGTATTCTGTACTTATTTCAATATGATTGAAATTGCAAAGGAAATTTATTGTTATCAGTAAAATCTGCTTTTAAAGTAACATTGCTGCGTGAACTATCTGGTGCTCTCAATCTGCTCTTGCGAAGCAATAAATGCGATCCACCTCTTATGAAAGCAGCTTATGAACAAAAGTAATTTGCGTTCCATGGAGATGATACATGGAAGAAACTCCATTATGATGGGAAATTAGCCTCCTCCATCCAGTTAATTACAGGCAAATGCAAGGCTTATTTTTAAATGTTTTATTCAAGGAAAGCTACTTCAAGCTCCGTTTTGTTTATAATATTATAAGAAATTTATGTACATTGTATTTTTATCGTTAGTTTTGGTTGCAGAGTTCATTGCAAAACAAGTATGTAAATTGAATTTAGCCCTGGGAAAGAATTATAGAATGGAAAATAAACAAATGAACCACCAACGCATTAATGCGGACCCCCAAATAGAGTTCATTAGTGATGATGTCATGAAAAGATTTCTATATTTTTTTAACTGTTACCACATGGAATGAAAGAGCACCATAAAATGGGCACTTGCTAAAGGGGGAATTCCAGGGTGACAACAATTAACGCTATTTTTAAAGAATACATACGGATAATAATGAACTAAGCATCCTTCTTTTGCTTTACTACCCAGGTAATGATGCATCGATCAAGCAAGATCCAATTCCTACCTCTCTATGTCTAGCATGCGTGGCACCATGCTTGCTGCGATATCTGTTCAATTACAAGTGACCCTCGTTTTTGTGAAGAGAATTTTGACGTCATTATCGCACAACTTACCTTGTTATCCCACGAGTACGTCTTCTGTACACAGATCTATTGATTTCTTTATATACAAGTTTCTATAAGTGTAACTGTTAACCATTGTAACTGGACATTAATACTTGAAAGTGCATATTTCATTTAGTGTGGGTTAGGATCTTCAGAAGCAATCTAATAATCTAGTTAGCGATCTCCGCGGATGCCAATGTGTATGGTTGTTGGTTGCAGTACTAAAACCGGTGTCCACCCAAACATATCCACGTTCAAAATTCCGGTTCCTTTTAGATTTAAAGAACAGAGTAGTAAGGAATTTAAAAATGCATAGGAAAGGGCCCGGAAATGGTTGTATTCCTTGAAGAACAAGAGAATATGCGAAAAGCATTTTAAGCTTGAGATTTTTGAAGAAGATATTCCAGCCAGGTTGTTAGGATATGAGCCATCCTGTAAAAAAAACTCAAGCCAAGTGCAGCGCCTATAGAATTTCCTTACACCAAAAAGCAAGATAACCCAAGAACTTTGAGTGCAGGAAGGGTAATGAAGAATGACAATAATCAGGTATGTCTCATAAAATTAAGTCTGGCTGATGGTGACAACAGTCTATGGCCAGAACATTAATGTGAAATCTTAGATAGCAATTCGTGGGATAACAAGGTAAGCTGTGCGGTGATGACGTCAAAATCCTCTTCACGAAAATGAGGGCCACCTTTAATTGAACCGACACCGTAGCAAAATAGTGTCACGCATGTTAGGCCTAGAAAAGTAGGATTTGGAGTCTTGCTTTATCGACGTAGCATTACATAGGTAGTGTAACAAAAGAAGGACGTATAGTTCATTATTATCGGTATGCATTCTTTAAAAATATCATTAATTGATGTCATCCCGGAATTCCCCTTTAACAACTCCCGGTGAATATTGTTAAAGTGGGATAGAATACGGCCATTCCAAAATGTTAGTGCAATTACGAAAAACAATAGCTCTTTCAGCATTTCAACCATCACGCTTTGCACGCACAGCCCTCCTTTCCCCTAAAACAATACTGGTCTCTTCTTGGGACACTTGGCATCATTGCGTATGTAAAAGCTCTCTATTACTGCACATACTTCTCCCAATAACCAAAGTCGCTTAGGAGGAGAAGAGAAAAATTGACAGTTGAATATTTGCCCCTACAAAAGATCCTGACGCAAAAGACTGATATGTAAAACAATTTGAGAAGTTTGGGAACTACTTATCACAGTCCAATATAACAAAGAAAATTGAGAGATTTACCTAGAAAGAATTGTATTAAATCTTAATTTGTTGTTATTTAGCATTGCTTATCAGAGCGCCTTTCAAACCTCCTTACAAATTTTCTTTTTTTAAAACAGCGTCGAACATTATGACCGTTCAAGAATTTTTGATTCATTCTTGTGTGCTGTTGATTCTAAATAACTGACTAGGAGTGCAGTATCTCCCAGTTTACATGTATGTAACTATTGAAAATAGTTTATAGAAAATTAATAACTAGGTGCCCGAAAATTCTAAGAAATTCAATTGACTTTATCTTCTTGGCATTCCTTCAATAAAGGTGATATGAGTAAATGCTCTCACTTCTGTGTCAATATGCCATACGCTAACTAAATTTGAATACAAGCCTTTGACTCTTTTCAGTGGCAATCAATGAAACTTCTAATGCAAAACTTTGATAATTTTCTGACTTTGCATGAAAGTCACGTATACTTTCATACGTATAGGAGTGCAGTTTAGAAAAGATACTTCTCTTGTGCCATTGGCACAAGGCTTGAGTGTGGCTCGCACCATTGATCTTCTCTACTGTAGGCAAGCGATCTAACTGCTATATCGCGTCTCTCATCACTTCTACATAATTTCCTGCGCCTATTGTAGGAGAGGGTAATTGTCCGATTTTGGGAAAACTTTTCTCATTTTCATTTAATTATGACCCTCCTAGTTAATGATGTTCTTCTTAAAAAGTCTACCCTCTGAAACAATTGACCCCCCTCCCAAACCATAGAAATTTAAGAACGTTATGAAAATGAAGCATAAGTCTTCTAGAGCAAATGAAAAAATGCCTGTTTTAATAATAAATTTGTCTGCCAGTCTATTTAGAAAGCTCAAGTGCGTTCAATTTATTGGTGTTTGATTTGGGACATTCCATCAAACACTTTTAAAGCCCTATTTACATGGAACAAATCTTCTTATCAAGCATATTACCACCACCTCTCCCAACTATTCACCACCCTCCCAAGATACGATCATGAAGATTTTTTCTACCCCAACCAACTATTATACCCTTTCCAGTTTATGATGTTTTGCTTTTGTCCCCACCCGCCCAATCTATGTTGTACTTTCCCATACAATTAGGAATGGGAGAGTAAGTAACTCTGAAAAGGAACACACAACGGAGCATTAAGTTTTACAGGTACGGAAGTACTTTGCTTAGGAAATTGTTGGCTACGAAAGATGAAATTTGGAGCAAACATATGTTCATATGACCGTATTTACAAATGAGTTATTTATTTGGATAAATTTATAACTAAAATGGATTGAAAGGTAGTAAAATGGTGCAAAACAATTGTATCAAAACTGTTGTGATCCCGTTCAGGAGGTCGCAGCTGCAACCTTAGCCCCTGTACTACCGAATTTTAACCAGAATGAGACTGCAATAATTAACAGAAAATACAGTCAATAGCTTGTATACCAGGCAAGAACGCTAAGGATTGCAGAAATTATGGAAGTATGCGTAAGGGGTGGGGGCATTAGGTTACTTCAGATGGCTAATGCCAAAAAGCCTTTCCAAACACACAGATTTCTTAATGAGAATCCTTTAGTTTCCAGCATAAAATTTTCAAAAATGGCTATAGGCCTACTGGCCTCCCCCTTCAGCAACGATACCACTGGACAGTTTGGTAAACTGTTTAGTGGATTGGAGGATATTCACAAACATCTGATGTGCAAATAATTTTTAGATAAATCTGTTAAATCTTTTATCTTATTATTTCATTTCAAGCAACTTTTTCTTCCTTTTTCTTTATTCAAGCACATTGTCAACAATCTCTTCATGTCTCGTAATAATTTCCTAATGGTTCACGATCCCAATGGCGTCTAGGGTATCTTGGAACCAGGCTCGTCCTTTCAAAGGTGTGCGGGAAGTGCTACACCATCCAGGCACATATTGTCTGCAAATCCTGAAGTTTTCAAATTCTGTCAGCAAATAATTTCATTTTCTGTATTCTAGAAATCAAATGTTTAGATATTGCAATGTAGCCACGACTGTAATTGCTACCAACACGTTGCACAAAATTGTAGAAACCGCTTTTTGGAAAGAAGCCCTTTTATCTTTGTAAGCTAGAGACCATTAGCTTCAATTTATTCATTACCTCTCACAATGAAAATAAAAGTGATAAAAAATGTCTAAAATGATAAACAAGAATGAAAAATGATAAGTAAGACTCAAAAATGGCAGATGATAATTTTCAAGCTTCTGAAAGCCTTGCTCTGGTGGCAGTGCGAATTTTTTTCCGTATACCATCGAAAGTATCCCAGTTCATCGAAAGCATCTTGAATTTCCACGTAACCCTGAGTTTCAGGTTGCTGTTGCAGTTTCCATCCTTCGAGTGCTGAATGTTTGGCAAGAACGCATGCTGACGAATATAACTTCAGACGCAGATTCAGAGTTAGACTCTAATTCAGAGACGTTAAGTTGAAAATGCAATTGTCCGTTTTCAACAGAAGTTGTTTTTCAAATCCAAACACCTCTTATCTATACAACGAGAGGGCTTTGCATGAGAACGGAATTTGTCTCCTAAGTACACTTAGGCCTTCGCAAGGTAGGGCAAGAAAATGTATTTTTTCTCAAGTATAAAGTCAAAAGAAATATCAAAAGTGAATTTTTTCCACAGGAGATTTATTTTAAGGTTATTAAAATCTGACAAAAAAATGAAAAGTAAATATTTTTCCCCCAACAGATTTATGTTAAGGCTATTCAAATCTAAGAACTGCTTATCACTACAAGGAGAGGGGTTTTTCCGGAGAGTGGAGAATGTATACGATAAACATTAAATATGTAATGAGGATAGGATAAAGCATGATATGATGGGATATATACACAAGTAATAGAGTCCCTTTGGCATCGATTCTTTCTGATTACAAGCCAATATGAAATTTTGTGCATATCCCGTGCTGCTGGAAAGAGTCCAATTCATTGACATTTCCCGTTCGGATGGAAAACCCATGCCATGTACTTTCTTCTTTGAATAGCCTTTCATTAATCTCTTGTAGATAACTATTTACTTTTCAAATGTTGAAAAACGCATTTTTCTACTCTCCGTACTTAGGCCTGGAAAACATTTGTGGCGTATACATCGAACGCGCAGTTTTAGAAACCCCTTTTCAATGTATTAATTAGCAGCTTTCAGATTTTAATAGCCTTATCATAAATCTCATATGGAAAAAAGGTCACTTTTGATATTTCTTTTGACTCCCTACTTTAGAAAAATACATTTTCTTGGCTATGGGAGGATGCAGGGGGCTAAGGGTCATAGCCCCCAAACGGCAATGTTAATTCTAGCAAAAAATAGTATTAAGGAACTTTTCACATTAAAAAGACAATTAAGGTCCCCAAAAGTCCAGCTCTGGATCCGCCCCTGTTCTTGGCCTAACTTACGAAGGACGAAGTGTACTTAGGAGACAAATCCCATTCTCCTGCAATGCCCTCTCATTGTATAGATAAGAGGTGTTGGGATTTGAAAAACAACTTCTGTTGAAAACGGACAATTTTAACTCAACATCTCTGAATTTGAGTCTAAATCAGTATCTGAGTCTGGAGGTATATTCGTCAACTTGCGTTTATGCCAAACATTCAGTACTCGAAGAATGGAAACTGCAACAGCAACCTGAAAATCAGGGCCACGTTAAAACTTAGGATGCTTTCGATGGTATACGAAAAAAATATTCGCCGCGGCAGGAGTAGCCCAGTATCCCCTAACCGCTACTCCGCCACTCTCCTCGCTGATGATTAAAGACAGAGCAAACCAAATAACACACACTGATAAGAACGACAAGCAAAAATTTATGAATTCAAATGTTAAATATTTGCCACCGCTTATTTCAACATTTTGCAGTCGCTTTGGTAGCAATTACTAACCCACGCTAATTTTCGTATACCTGTTTCTGCTCTATGCATTTGTACTTCAAACAGTCAGCCAAAAATATTAGCGGCAGAGGAACAATGAATATCTCCGGGAACATGGTAGTAAAGCGTCATCTTTTTGGCTCGAAGTTGAGCACGGCAATTGATGTAATATATATGTCCTTATCTGTAGCTGATATCATATGTAACTCCCTGATATGTCTACTGTTCTACAAAGACAAATCTCTGCGAAAGCCATTTCATGTTCTTTTATTAAACCTATCATTGGCAGATATGTCATCAGCTTTTACTATACAACCATACATTTGGATTGACTTCACAAAACTAGAAGGTAGCAGTGAGTCTGGATTTTTATGCGGGAGTTCGGTTGGGCTGATGTTTTTCATGGGATCCGGCCTAACTAACATTTTGACTCTTTCAGCCATAACTGTTATGCGATACCTCGGCATCGTCAGAAATTACCAAGGGAGGCTTGTAACGTCAAACACCATAATAACAAGCTTTTGCATTGTCACATGGGTGATTGGAGCTGCAACAAATATACCAAATGGGCTATCATTTCACTACAACAAACGCGAAGCTATCTGTTATAGACAGTGGCCTAAGGGTATCAATGGCAATCTGTATTCAATTCTGACAACATTCATGTTTATGGTATTTCCTATCTTTGCTATGGTAATCTGTTACATAGCCTTGGTAGTTCATATTTGGAAAAGGAGCTTGGAAGCCCCTGGACAGAATATTGCAGCAGTGAGAGCAAGAAAGAGCGTTGCAATGCTTGTTGGGCTATTAATATTAGCTTTTATAATCTGCTGGAGTCCATTCTTTACAACTTGGATCCTTGGAAGATCATTCAAGTACTTCCCGGAAGGAGCAGACGGCGAATACAAAAGACAAAGATGGCTGCGAGTGGGGATGATCTTTGCCCTATTCAATTCAGTCTTAGACCCTTTCATTTACACATTTTCAAGCCCTGAGTACAGGAATGGTATTATACAATTGATTTGTGTACCATGGAGAAGGAAAGTATCAACAAGATCCACAAGGGCATTCACAGTTAGCAGTGAGCTTGCGCCAAATGTGGAAATCAATCAGGTGTAGAAGAGACAGGACATACACATTATAATTAAATTTAACGTATTTTGGAGAGATACTTTAGAATCAAACTCACAACTAGAGATCGTTATCAGAGTGTATAAAACTTGAAGCACTAATAAAAGGCCTTCACAAGAACTTCAATTCAACAAAATATTATGCTCTCTGCTTTGTCCCTGACTGAATCCACTATTTCAGACGAAAAAATTCGTAATATTATTCAGTCATTGCACCCTAAAAAGCACACGGTTGGGATAATATATCAATTCAGATCACTATTGCTATGCAGATCACTATTCAGATCACTATCACTATGCACTATTGCTGCCCGTCAGTTTAATCTTTGAAAACTGTTTACATTATGGTATCGTTCCCGAAATGTGGAAAAAGGCAAACTTGGTTCCAGTTAATAAAAATAATCTCGAGAACTTAAAGTAAAATTATCGACAATCTCCCTTCTCCCTATCTACGGTAAAATTTTAGAAAAGCTGATGTTCAACATCCTATACGAATCGATCGTACTAACCCGAATCATACTAGCCTAACTACGTATTGGGTTAAGTAAGCTGAATTTTCATACGTTAACATAATTTCAGAGAAACTTTTAATCCCTTATGCGTAATAAACGATGGTGTTGAGGACACGAACACTATTCCTTGCTCTGCCACACTTGTGATGTATCTAGACGTGATCTTCTCAACAGTCTGAATGCTATTCTTTTTGTCTCATGGTATAATACGCCTCTCAAAGTAAGAGCAGCTAGAAGTCATCCTTTACGACTATGAACAGTTATCGTTTGATTCAAATGTAAAAATTCTCAGAGCAACACTGAAATATATTCGCGCTTTAAAACGTTTTGAATAACTTGGTAACATAACCTTGCAATTCTCCTCTCCTGTTATTCCGTTATTATATTCTTATTTGATTGTTGTATTTAGATTCTTTTCAGCGTACTCCTCTGGTCGAAAGTCCAAAGTGATTATGTGTGACTAATTGCTTGAACTCAGTTTTTCGACCAGAGGAGTGCCTTAAAGCCAGTGGATAGTCATGAAATTTGTACCCGCTTGTAGCGTCCTCGTAGTGTTGTAAAGTAGACTGTTAGCTTGTAATTTGTTAATGTACGTTCTTATATGTATAGCAGAAAAGACCTTGAATTTCGCATTCTGCCTTTTTGAGAATGGATTCTTGGATAGAAGCAAAAAGAAAGCATATGAGTTCCTAGCTCACAGGCTCGTAACCCAGCCCCTCTGGTACATTCACGGTACATAATGAACTTTTGCCAATTGCGAGACGAAGTTGTTGCAAACTGTAGACAGGATATAACATTCTTTACAAATTTACAGGAAACTAATCAAGGAAAAGGCCCGTTGCATGAGAACGCTGTTGCTCAGAGGTGGGCTACTTATAGCCCGCACAGGAAATATTTAGGCTCGCTAGGAAATAGGGTCATATTAAAAAATGCATTGTATTGTATTGTAACAGCTTTGAACAATTATTGTTGCTATCAAGGGTGTTGCTAGGGCCTCTTCGGAGGAGGGCTTCCTCTTTAGATGACTAGGTTGAAGTACCGTTAACAGGACACTTTGAAAACTGCTTTTAAAAAACTCCGGAAAGAGAGCTTTTCACTTTCAAAAGGTATGTCAACATGTTCCGACTTCTGACGGGAAACTATAGCCCCCTATCCCTCCCCCAGCGCCACCCCTGCTTTCTGTCATCAATAGACTTTTATTGATGTTGCCTTTCATCTTTGGCCTGCCTAAAGAGAAATTGAAACGGATGTGGCTCCCTCTCCAAGAAGGCTTCACAGCCCTGCTATAACTGGTCTCCTTTTCTGCGTCAAATTCCGTGCACACAACCAAAGCTCTCCTGAATGTGAATTCTGCTATTTTTATCTTGAACTAAAATAATCGTATCATGATGACCAACCATTTTGTCATGCTCTTAGTTGCAGTTATCATATCTTATACACAACAGTTTTGCTGTTTTCTGACACGCCTTTTGCCTTCTATGCATATACACATACCTATTTTAGTTAATGTGTTTGTTTATATGCCCTTTTCCTTTACGGTGCACATCCCAATTTACGGTTTATTGTTGTAATAGTTTATATAGCCCCTCCTTTTTCTATTCCTGTTGTGCTGAAAATGGGACAAGTTGCCCGAAATGTTTAATGGTTTTTGTCGTAAACTAGTTGTCTTAATAGATTTGTTGTTGGATAATGGAGTTATCATAAAGGATTCGATTAATGCTCTAATGGATTGTCGATAGTAGTGATTAAAGATGAAATTAAAGATGCGATAAAAATGAGATAATTTGATTGAATATGATTGTCATCGTGGCTCTTGTTTTTCAGTTTTTCATCATGCTGCGTGTTCTAAAACATATACGTATACGCAATACCTGCATAAGGTGTATTTGTGTCCAAAAATTTGCAATTTTAGAAACTAGGCCCAAAGATTGGCGTCTTAGAAGAAAAAGCAATTTATGTGGGTACTCTGAAATCTAAGGACTGATTAAAAAATAACCACTGAATAAAAGTACGCAATCACTATCTGACCTCAAACTGTAGTTATCTAAATTATGTAGCCAACAGTTTTCAAGCAACACTCTGCGCTTGATTGAATAGCCAAGCCTAGGGAATGTAGTAAATTTATGTATCAGCATTGTTTCCACTGAAAGTGGAAATCCTGGAACAATGTTCATTTTCTGGGGAAAGTCAGTTTGAGTTATGCAAGTTCTGTTTAGTGTTTGTTGACGACTATTCTCTTTTATGTTGAAAAGCTTTTAGTTAAAAAACTGCCAGAAACCGTAGATCAATTGTGATCAGAGTGTAAAAGTATCTCCTTGTAGTCTTTTGAATTAAACTTTTTGCCGTGAGGGCCAGTAAGTAAAGGCAATTTCGAATAATTAAATGAATTTTGGTGACTGGTCACAAATAGTAGTTCAATGGGAGGGACTGAGGGAGGGGAGCATTTGCACCACAGCTCTTTCCAAGATCGACTTTTATCTTTGTTCGAACTTAAGGAAAGATTTATTGGTGGGGTTTGAGACCTCTAACAAAATATAATTCTTCTAGTCTTGATACCATTGTTCTATATCACACTTTGATCATTCTTTCCGTTGTATATAGTTGTACTCAAATAGTAAGATAATTATTTCCTAGCAGTAGAATAAGGGTGGCCACCAAAAAGCGGTATTATTAAAGGGTATGACCTGCCACAGTTCACTTTCTTTGCTGGAGATGCTGTAAGAGCAAACTTTTAAATTTCAGTGCATTTAAAGTAAGCAAACGCTGCAAGATAGTATTTGCCAAATTCAAAGTGTCATGGTACTTTGCTGATGACAGTGTTCTCAAAATTGTATTTGATCCAAAGGGGGCAGCTGCTCCCTACTGTCCCCTGCTCCGGCAACTCTGCTCATTCAACATGGGAAAACTGCTTCGTAGCTCTTTCGAGCGAGTCAATAATATTCTGAGTTTCTTTTGCCTTGTCTATTTTCAACCTTAGTATTTGAAGATTGGTTTTGACATTTATTGCAATTGCAAATGAGAGTCTCTTACAAAAGGTATAGGGCGTAAGTTTCTCTAGACTGTCCCATTCATCCTTGCTGTTTGTTACCATCTAACATGTCTTGCATCTTTCCAGATCCAATTTTCCTCCAGGTTGACTGCATACAAAAATGTGCTTGTGCATTTTTTTCTTGCATCAAACCAAAGGAATAAACCAAACAGAAAAGAGAAATGTACATCAGTAAATCATAGTATATTCAGTATCCTCAGTTATCATAACACTTCATCAGTTGGGCAGAAGTCCTTTTCTATTCGGGCAACTGTTCTGAAAGATCAATAAGAAGTTCGGGAAAATTTTCTTTTTGCTCTTCATAACTCTTTGATCTGTCGAGAAGAAAGTGCACTGCCCCCCCACAATTTGAAGTCTTCCTATACCCATCATCGTTATTTCAGACTTTACAACGAATTGGCTCATATCATAGGCTGCATGAAACGCAAAATCATGTCTAGAGCATTTTTCTGGCCAAAATAAGGAAGAAAACAGTCATATTAATTAACGCAATATAGGCCGTGAGGTGTCAATTGAAATTCGTTTTTTGGTGAATTACTTTAATTAACATACCGAAAAATGCATTCTTTGAAAAATACTACGTTAAGTAATAACCCGTTAATTTAGTCCCATTATTTGCAGTATGCTGCACATTTAATGTAATAAGGTGATTGCAACTTGAAAAGCCAATTAACTCTCCGTAGTAACAACAATGAAGCAAACAATGCGAAATAGCCTCAGTGCTTCGAAATATTGAAATTAGTTTTCGAGAAGCTAGCCTATCAACTTATTTTCTCCTTTCTTCCTTTATTAGTTATTGCTAACCAGCCCGCAAAATACAAACTACTAAGTAAAAACCAAAGATAATGTAAATGGCTGGATATGACAGTATGCCAAGAACGACAGACCATGTTAAAGTTGATCTTCAAGCGCATATTTAAAATGAAAAAGATCTTGGTAATATAAAATTTATCGAATTAGAACGATTGAGTAGATTTGCTTTGCTTTAGGAAAATCAGGAAGAAAAGATCTAATTGTGGGGAGCCTGCCAACAAATTCCATTGAAACAGGCAGTGTGTTATGGCAAAAGCCAACCGAAAGACGCATGCTAGCTCAGCAAAAGATAATTGAACTTCCAATTTTGTTTAAGTATAGAAGCTTTCAGGAACTTGCAAAATATTTTCCAAAGATCAAGGCACCATGAGTGATTCTGCTTAGTGCTGACAATGATCTGGATTTTGGATTGGTGTATGAAGTTGGAGTTGTTGTCACAAAAGCAGTTGTGGATAAATCACCAAAATTGGTGTTGAGATGTTATAGAGCTAATATAGTAGGAATTGCTTTTTACTAATTTGTCTTAATTTCCAAGTATTTAGGACTTTGAACAAAATATTGCCTATCCTAACATTGTCTCTCTTTGATGAACATTTTATCGGCCTTAGTTCACGAAATTCAGAGATAAATGTATGGCTAGATTCCAATGCGTGACATTGGTTGGTCATCTTTGCGCCTTGCAGTATAGCCAACGTCCTACCTAGGGCTGTCCACCGAAGGACGAATATTCGGTTATTCGGTTGTTTCATAGACCTTCGAATATTAATAAAGCTACCCAAACATATGCTAATAGCCAAATGCTCTTGAGTCCCGAATAAACATCTCCCCCCCCCCATTTGCTCATTTTGTAATAAAATCCTTTTGCTCTTTCTGCAGTTCAAACGACTTGTGAAACCTATTGAGAGCTATTAATAATTTGAGAATTTTCCACAAACCCTCTCTCCGATTATTGGGTCTTCAGGAAATTTCCAACTATCCCTACTATCCCTGTCTATTCAGAACGCAAGGGCACTGTTATTATCTACCAATTGCTCTTGTCATCGAGAAAAAGAAGCCAGTACTTCCGCTCTTCAAACTAGTCAACTCAAACAATTCGAACAATGTCACGTGGAAATGACTAGTCGACTACAGCGAATATTCGGGTGCGTCGATCAATCCTTTGAAGAATGACCAGTCGACTGCAATGAATATTCGGACTTTATCGATCAGTCATTTGAAGAAATACCAGTCGACAGCAGCAAATAATCGGAGTATTTCGAGCAGTCAGTTGGAAAATGGATCGACAACAGCGAATTGACATCAGCGCATAGCGATTAGCAGCAATTTGGAGAATGACTTGTCCCCATAACAGCTAATTGAATATGAACAGAATAGTAAATATGGACTGAACAGTCAGTGAAGTAGCGTAATCTCAAGCACAGAGCCTCTGAGAGAGCTGGGGGTCTTCAGCCCTGCCCCACATTTTGCAATCCAGTGACTTTAAATGATAGCAATTTTATTGACTTTTCAGTCCCCCACCGTTGTTATACTTGTAGTAGGACTACAAGTGGTTTGCAGAGGTTGTCACAGTCGAGGGTGGCTGTGGGGATGAGCACCTACAGCTTATAAAATGCTCTCAAATGGCGTGCGTCTCAAAAAGTCTCTGACAACTAAGTCCAGCTCCTGGCCTGCACGTGGCGGAACTGCTTCTACTAACAGGAGAAGGGGCAAAGGCGAGTCACTGGCGCCTAAGCCAGTTGCTCCGGGTAGCTGAGACTCGTAGCCTTGGAAGGCAGCTCAGCTAGGGGAAGGAAAACCCCGAACTTAAACCAGGGTTCATAACCCAAACGCTGCCTTGCAGTTAGGTTTACCTTGTCTACCCACCAAGCCTAGTCTGGCAACATGAGCGGAAGAGACCCCCTGGTCCAACGGTCATAGCGGCTTTCCAGCACAGCCTTGTGTTAAGCTAAGGGCGTCACTCAAAGGTCAAGAGTGAGTGACGGCTGGACACTGCAGCCCTTCTCTTCACCCAGATGTCATACTTCGTGTGCCCTGGTCATGAACAGATGTGGCCGAGAGAGTGGATCTATCTCTGCGCAAAGTAGTTCCACTTAAAGCAA
>WIPJ01004142.1:135330-150746 GCA_018155075.1 Cassiopea andromeda | reverse complement strand
CATCCATCCATCCATCCATCCATCCATCCATCCATCCATCCATCCATCCATCCATCCATCCATCCATTTCAGCATTTCTGCAAGCTATCTGCGCACATAATTTAGAAAATTTGAGCACTTGATCAATCTCATTCACGCACCTAAATCAATGCTAAGTTATAATACTTCAGTTGTATTCCAGACCTGGCAATAACTTTCAAACTTCTGCCTACAGCACAATTCAACCAAGACACGCAAAGCCATTGCAGAAGAAAGAAATGAAATGTATAAAATATGAATAGCTTTTTTAATGCGCCCACCCGTTACCTGAAGAGTCTACTCGTGCAAGGGTACTTTTCTTGAGAAGGACAAAATGCGCACCTAACTTCATAGTCTGGCGCGCGTCATAAAAAGTGTGCACAGAAGAACTACGGTGCGCAATACAACGTTTCCAGTTCGAGTCGAGTCCACAAAGGCTCACTTTCTGTAAAGTAAAGAAAGCTCACTTTCTGGAGGCAAAAGTAACATTCTTACCATCAGTAGTGAGGCATGAAGAGGGGTTTGATGGTGCATTCGCCCGAATAATACCCAGGCACGCCGGAGAGGGAGGCAGATGGGAGCAAGCGCCCCTCCACCCTTTCACTTTGGGGAGCAGAGGGAGCAAAAGTGCCCTTCTTGAAATGCAACAGAATCCTTTTTTGGACATTGCTGTCATACAAAGGAGATCAAATAACCTATATAACCGAACAAAATATTATTGGAAGAGAGAGCAAGTTGTATAATTCCGTGAAATGTAGGTACTGCTAAAGGATGGAACGAGAATGTCTCAAAGAGGTGCATTGGATCCCAAAGCGGTGCATATTTTTTTCAGCGTGCCTGCTAGTACCTATGCTTAAAAATCCCCTGCTTATACACAACAGGTACAGAAAGTGAAAATGTGAAAGATGAGAAGGTGCGGACATGCAAACAAAAGACAGCTGAACTGGTTCGGACATGCCACCTGTCACAATAGCAAATATAGTATAGTACAGGTCTTTTTTAAAGAAAAAATCATAACTGCACATTAAATCTAACGATGCTGTGTTGAAGAATTAAATACTGGTTGCAGATGGGATTGAACTCACTGCATTTAGCGAAAAAGAGTAGATAAATGTTACCATCTCTGACAATTCCATTTCTGGTTATGTTTCGCCTATTGCTTCATACCTAAATCTATCATTTTTACAGCTATTTACTTTCTTACACCTTTGGATCAGAAAGTAACAAGCTATTGAATTGCACAGATTTTTCATTAGAACTGCACAAATCTTTTTAGAATTGCACATTTTATGTAGAACTGCACGTTAAAAAAAACCTGGTATAGCAGATGATACCACTACCGCAGGTGTTTGGGTGTGGGAATGTCCCCAATCGTACCAAGGAGCCCGTTGGGTGAGCCCATATAAATATGTATGGCAGAGTAATAGAAGGTGAGGAAAGGGAAGACCAAGGAAGAATGCTATATTAATGCCAGTGGGTACTACCTTAATGCTACCTTAATGCTAGTGGGTCTAGGGTGCTACCTTAATGCCAATGGGTCCCAACCGGGCTTCTCAAGGATCCAACATTTAACATTTTGGAGGTCAACAGAACAAAGGGAAAAATGTAAAACGAAAACGAGGCATGGTAGGTTGCAGCGGGAAGCGAATGTACACGACTGTTGCGCAGAATAAATGTACAAGGCTTGCTGTTTGTTGACATTCTTAACATCTCCATGGGTTTTCTACAGGTAATCTTCATTTCTGTATAAACTTGTTGATTGGTCCAGTCATGGTAGGCATAATAGAGCTCAAGCCCTTTACTAGCTGTGTCAATTTGTGATCAAATTCGTTACTAGCTGTGGGAAGAATATGCCGAAATGCTCCACTCATAAAAACTAAAATATCATGAACAGGCAACACTACCATAAGATTGGGCACTAAACAAACAAAAAATGACATGCTGTCTTTAAGATTTAACAGTTTCTTTGAGAGGCCAGGTGGGAATTTTCTTTCGCAAGGACCGAAAGATTGGCTACTTTGGATTCATGAAAAAGCAACGAAATATACAATATACCTTCGGAAAAATTGACAGTATTTCATTATCCTAAGCAGTAGGGTCTGTTGCTCTAAAATGATAGAAAAAGGGATGCTTTTGCGCTCTAAAGGTCAGTGTTTCGACGGAAATTCAGGAAAAAATTACGAAATATCCGTACGATAAAGAAATATCATTTTGATAAAACAAAATTCAAGTCAATACTTACCATATATATAGCTGCTAAATTCATCTTGGGCAATACTCCCCAGATAGCTCCACTGTGCCAATATTTTGACCATATCATGAAATGTGTTTTCTGAAAGTTTGGTGGAGAGGCCAGGACCAGCTTTCTTTAAGTATTTATTTTAAAATTTGCTATTTTCGGGTGATTATTGCAATAATTTGTAACAACAACTGGAGAATTTTCAGAGCCTGCTGATGTAAGCTTTGGCAGATTGCGTCTGCGAATTGCGTCCATTCTAGGCCATCAACTCATGTTACTGTTGCGCACATGTAAAGTTAGACTTATTGGCGCGAGCCTGGCGATCGGCGGAAAAAACTTGAGGGGCTGACTTTAGCGGCTCATTTAGGCCCACTGCAACTTTCTGAATATGGAAGCCATGAGCGAGCCTCGTTTTTACATTTTTTCACCCTTATTGATCAGCAGCACTGGTCAGCAGTGATGCTTTGGTGGTCAATGGAGCAATGTAACCTCAGAACGGATTTCGCAGCAAAAAATTAAAGTTCTGTTGCAATACACGTTTGTTTATAAGAAGGTTTTTTATAAGAAAGTAGTACTCCGCTGCTCAAAAAGTTAAGAAAGTTCAGTAATGAATTTGTGAGACATAAGAAAGTTTTTTAGTGCTTATTTATCTAAAATTCGATTTATCTGTGTACAAAATGTCATGTATGAGATGTTGGCTTCCCTCTTAAAGTGTAACTTCTGTTATTTACTAAGATGCCTCATCATTTCAAGTGCACATGGAGCTTTTCCACTTTACATTAATGTGAATGAGCAAAACATTGGAACTCAAAAACGTTTTGCTAAGGAAGCCTTATGACAGTTTTGACACTGGAACCGTGCAAAGTTAGAAAGTTTGAGTACTGGGCAAAACAAGCTTTCTTATAAAGAAATGTGTATTCACAACATTGAAATAAGTAGAGCAAATCAATGAAGTGTTCTTTTTCGTTTTCTTTTTGAACTATCGACTTACCCGTTGATGTTACGTATGCGCCTTGCGGTTGCACGATAACCGTTCAATCCGTTCCTTATAGAAATGATAATAATGGAATCGTTTGGAACCGCCCTATAGTTCTCGGGTAAACGCGAGCAAAAACCTTATGGAGCCTACCCCAATAGTACCGTTCAAACTGAACCGTTCCATATTCTCTTGTCTAAATAGGTTCGGAGACCCTGTTGATAAGGGTATAGACCAAGTAACACTTCAAGGTAAGAGCTCCCAAACAATGGCTGCGCCGCGGGGGTGATGGGGACACGTCCCCCGGTTTCCTCCAATAAAATTATGTTGCAGATGGGCAGAGGACTTCTACTAAAATGAAATACTCTTTTCTTTGCCTCCCACAGCCACCCTTGTCACAAAGTTGTCTTGAATTCTATATCATTTCTTAGTGCTCTTCAAAAGATCCTGCTCTTCAAAGTTTCCCACTGTTCGTCTGCAATTCATTTTGTCACGTTCTATCATAGAAACCCAGGAATGTGCCTAAACACTTTCTCTATTGGGGGGAGGCGTTTTGAACATTCAACCAACTACTATACGCCTTTTGTATAAGGAACTTCATTATAAGGAACCTACATGTAGACAGCTGGAAAATGTAAGGAACGTATACTAAGAAAAGGTAAGATAGTCCCATATACTTTCGTACGTAGGGCAGTGCTTGTTAGAGAGGACACTTATCCTGAGCCATCGACATGTTAGGTAGGGTGCTTCCTTTCCTCGCCACCTTTATCTCCCAAGTGTTGCCACCAGGTGCCCATTTGTTGCTGGGTGAGCAGTGAGCGAGCACTCAGTCAGGGCATCGAGTCGGGTTCGAACTTGGACCTTCCGCACGAGAGGCATTCGCTCTAACCACTATGCCACCTCGCTCACGGAACTTATACTACTAACGGAAAAAGCTTTAAGAGAACTTTTCAATTAAAAAATAGTTTTATGACTGCAAATAATCAAGAATAGGGAAGTCGGTTCCATTCATTTGCAGCCAAAACTCACTTAGAAACATTCTTAAAACTTCTTTCCTACCTTATTTGTGCCGTAAATCTTAAGTTCTAGCCTAAATTAAGGGCAAAAGTCAGGATTTTGATGCTTCCTTGTGTTTGTACGGCTTGTATGGCACTATATGTGCAATGAAAATAAAGGAACTATTAAGGAACTTTTAGTACTAGATTTGCATAAAAAGAGGTCAAAAAATAAAGAACTTTTAGAACTAAGCATTGAGCTAGGTTCCTTATTTAAAAAAAAGCGTGTATGACCACAAAGGCAGAAAAGATTAATTGAAAACATTGTGATGAACAACTTTCTTGCAGTTTTAACACATACATCGTTATAGAGCAGTGGTGGTTTTTCAAAAAAGTTTCAGGGGGGCAAATGGGCAGAATTTGCCAAGTATTTTAGAAGAAACATGTGTACTTGACAAATACTTGGGAATATATGTCGATTACACATATTTTCATGAGTCATGATAAATGGTGTACAAGAAAATCTAGGCTCAAGCAAAAAAGTTATTTTCTTCGTAAAAAATCATGTATTTGGCCTTAGGTTTCACTACTTTTGCCGAGAATTTCCGATTCGATGGCACTTGGGGGGCACTTTGCCCCCTTGCTCCTTTAATAGCAGCTACTGCTATAAAGTTCCCTTGGCATACTGCTAGAAATACAAGGTAGGCATACAGCTAGAAGTCATCTTTTTTAAACAAGGCAGGCATTTGCACACATAACTGTTGACAAAAACATGACCGGGCCAAGCTCAGCTCAAATTATTGCTGAAGTCACTTCTTTTTAGCTTACCATATAACCCCCGTGTCATATTGCCATGCCACATAACTGGTTATGCCGTAGTTGACACCGTCCATCTGCACGTTTGTTAGGCGTTTACCTTTAATGCACCAAGGAACTGGTCGACAGCTTTTACTTTGAGTTTCATTTTGGTGAAATCAGGCTGGGATTAACTCATATTCCTTGACTGAAAGGATTGATCGTGTGGCAGGACCTGCTCACAGGACTGCCATAGGAGCCATCGCAATGAAAGTGTATTTATTTATCCTACTATGCATTAGCACGGCTCAAGCAGAGAACCTCTGCAAAAGTAAGTTTATTTACAGTTTTGTTTTCTTCCTTTTCTTTTATGGGGCCAGTAGCGAACACTGGGTAACTATCTCTTGTTCTCAGGTGCCATCGTAGTACAGGAACTGTTTTCTTCACTGTAACAATATTCAACTTCCTTGCCCAAGGACAACAGTCAGATTTTAGTTGAATTCAATTCCTATCCATGGTCATTCAGCTTTATCACTGTTCTCGATACATCTCAATTTTAGTGGGCGGATGCTAAAAAAGTTTGTAGACTTCAACTTCATTGCAAGGTTGAAATGAAATTTCGATGTTAATTTCTCTGTGTGATTAGGCACCAAGTATTTGACTAACGAACAATTAAGGTGTCTTTTACAGCATGTCATAATATGGAAGTTAGAGTTTGATATGTACCTTTAGTTGTTTCGTTTACATATTAATACGCTGTTAAACGGTCATTCTTTCCAGCCTTTGAATTGTGAAACTCGGATATAATATACTATGCAACGACATTTTGTCGGCTTGGACTTTGTCCAAGTCTACAAGCGAGTATTTACTGCTCTCATGACTAGTAAAGCTCCTTGTTGTGTTTAGTCTTGACGATTCTAAGTATATCGTCAAATCATAGTCAAATCCAGCCTTAAATTTTTCTGAACTGTTTCTTAAATTCGTAAGACTTAAGACGAGTAACAATAACAGCTCAGATTAGGCAACTGTAATTCAAGAAATAGGATACTCAGGTTTTATGAGGCATTTAATAGATGTTGTTTCTATTTTCTTTATAGTTTGATCAAAATTTTTCTTGTAAAAGCATTTTTTTCAAGCCATTATTTGCCTGTCTCAGCCTGCCTTTGCTTTTTAAATGTTTCTCAACTTTGGCCTAATTTCCGCTTTATGTTTCTTATAAAGCATGTACTCGTTGGCACCGAATTGTAGGTGCCGAATAGAGCATTCACTCTTAGGCGCAGCTAGGCATTTTCGAGGGCAGGGGGTCAAATCGAATCTAAAGAAAACTCCCTTTTTGATACAAAGAGTGCACTGCAAAAAGGGCACCTTCATTCTTTTGCTGAAAAAGGCAGGGGGCAAGATCCCCAGGATTCCCCTAATTGCGCACCTGTTAGGGGGGCCCGATTGCAATTTTTTGAAAATTTCACCATCCGTTACCATTCATTAAAACCCCCTTCACTAAGCAAGTGTGAAGAAGATCTAACCCCCATTTTATTCATACCCCACCCTAACTAAAGGTTTCAAAGTTTAAAAAGGATAAATAAATAAATGCACATTGGCTTTGTGAATGTAAATCAATGTGAACAATAAATACTGTAAAAAATAGCAGCAAGTACAAGGAAACACTTGTTGGGATGTCCTAAAAGTTGGTAATAGCTTTTTGGTATTAAAAACTTTTGGCATTAACCAATAGCAATAATTCTGAAATGTTTGGGTCCCCATACTCTCTATTCACCATTGATCTCCCACTATTAACATCCCCGTGTTACAGTGATTATGGAAAAACTGCACCCACTTCCATTTATTAGCACCCCCTATTTATGCTCTTTTACCAAAATTTTAACCCCTCCCTTACTATTGGGTGCCAAAGAGTAGCACATAAACAAGTAGTTAATAAGTTCAAGATGGTCATCTGCCCTCCCGCATATCCAAGGGAGCAGTATTATTAGTCACGAGGGGGCAAATCACTTGCAAAAGTGTACGAGATGTTTTTAATTTGCATATTTCTCAAAAATCGGAACAACTTTAATACCTAAAGGATTTCCTGAATTTTTAAGATTTTTTGGGATTTTTCACATATTTGTAGAGTTGCTTAGTTTTTGAAGAATTTAGAGATTATCTAAAGATTTTGAGAATTTACAGGCTTTTGGAAAATGTTAACAGCCTTTGAGCTGTTTTACAAGTTAGAAGTACAAGTTTTTTTATAAGAAATTTCGTTTTGGCTCAGTACAGATACTTTCTTAACTTTTCACGATTCCAGTATCAAGAACTTTCTTTAAAACTCTTACGTCCCACTGTTTTCGCGTGTACATTACTGGAAAATGAAAAGGCACCATGTACACTTGAAATAATGATAAATCTTAGTAAATAACAGAAGTTAAACTGTTAGAGCAGGGACCGTGAATCCTTTTCGTGTCAGAGAGCCATTAAGCCCTCATACTGCAAAAATGAAATTCCATGAGAGCCATACAATATATTTTAAACAGTCCTCCTCAAGTGTCCGGCCTGGTGCAGGCATCGACGATCATGGACCTCCATTCCTCCCTGTCATCAGCCAGCTGGATAAACCTGTTATTAGGCATTCGTTTCTTAGTTGCAAAGGCATTCAGACTTGATATATGTTGTTCTTTGTCTTCCTCTGCTCCTCTTCCCCTCGATTTTTCCACAGAGCACAGTCTTTTCCAGTCCATTTTTTCTGTTAATGTGGCCTACAAATTTCAGTTGTCTTTTTCTGATTGTTGTCATCAGTGAGCGCTTTGTTTCTGCCAGTTGTAACACTTCTTCATTGGTCTTTCTATCTGTCCACGATATTCTCATCAGCCTTCTCAAAAACCACATTTCCGTAGCGTCTAGTTTCTTCTCGATGTTGTTAGAGATTGTCCAGCACTCACATCCATACAACAGGACTGACCATATGTACGTTTTCAGGGTTCTCATTTTTAAACAGTAAATGCTATTAAATGCATGTACTATTTTTGTAGCGAATGAAAAAATAATTTCAAGTATGATTTTTCTTTTAGCCAGAGCCAGTTGCACTCATCAAGAGTCATATCTGGATCGCGAGCCATAGGTTCCCCAACCCTCTGTTAGAGGGTTAAAGCATGCAAAACAATCTTTACCACAGCACATCTTGAAGAACTTGTATATAAACATAATAGAGCCACATTTTAGATATTGCTCCTCTGTCTAGGGGTGTTGTAGCACAACTTACATAAACAGACTCCAACAGCTACAGAAGAGAGCAGTTAGAATAATAACTAACAGTGTATTCGACACCCCTGCCAAACTACTATTAGCAAACCTTGGTCTAAGGTCGATCAGCGAACTTAAAAAAATGAGTTAAAAGTAATAACTTACAAGTCCCTCCATGGCCTTGCTCCAAATTACCGTAGACAATGTCTAATTCGAAATTCTCAACAATCTTTTCGAGCCCTGAGAAACACTGATAGAGATTTGAAGTTGCCACTGAAAAAAACTAATAATGGGCAAAAAGGATATTCTTTCAGAGGAGCAAAATCGTGGAAAGGTCTCTCAGCTGGTGCTAAATGTGACCATCTCTGGCATCTTTTAAGTCTTATTTGTAAATAGTTGTTTTATATATCTAGTTTTTTACACTTTTATTGTAGACTTTGAAATATGTGCTTTTTTCTTTCCTTTTTTGTTTTGTAAGATTGTAGCTCTTATTTTGTAAATAGACGGCCCCTTGCAAACCAGCGTAGCTGAATGGGCCACCGTCTATAAAAATTGAAATGATGAATGATGATGATGTCATTATTGTCACAGACAAATGGAATTTTACATGCATAAACTCTAGAAAGCTTTCTTAATTTTCAAAAATCCATTACTGAACTTTCTCAACTTTTTGAGCAACTGAGTACTACGTTCTTATAAACCACTTTCTTTTGAAAAAACGTATATTTATAAAGATTTTCCATACTTCTCATTTTCGAGGAGTTTTAAGAATTTTTAGCGATTTTTACGGAGTTCCATCTGGAAATAAATAGGAAGCGCTCAAAAATTGGTGAGGCACATGCATTCGGGGGGGGCACCCTCAGATGCAAAAAGGAAAAGGGGGGACTTAATATACAACTTTCTGAAAAGTGGGGGGACACGTGCTTTCTGTGCCCCGCGGTTCCTACGCCCATGGCTCTCATACACCTCCTCTCCTACGCCTATATACCCATAGGGGTAGGAGGAGAGGTGGCAGTGGGGCTACACCCCCTTAGTTGGGCATACATCTGCTACATTCGGGCAATTTCACTGAAAGAACAATAGGAAATTCGGGCAACTTTTCTGACAGCTGTCCTGATCGCCTTACTCATTCGGGCAGAAATGTTACAACCCCCTACATTTGATGTCTGCCTGCGCCTATGAATATATCTAAGAGTACATTTTGTAGGGAACATTTTGTCTTGCATTCAGCGACGCTTGCTTTTCTCGCGGGTTTCAAATGTCAGTGTTCAGATGAAGTTTGTTGACTGCAACATACAAGGAAGAAAATTGGCGTGGATAGATGATGCATGAAGAATGCATCTGTCAAACTCCAAACTATTGTGTTTTTCTCAAAGGTCTGACAGTTCGTTTATAGTCCATGCGTGACGGCATTCTTAACATAGCAAAGGTATGGCTCACAAATCCATTCTATCCAGTCTCATATTTCGATGCAGTGTCTCGTTACAAAAGAATGCGCCAGTCTACAGTGGCGTATCTAGCTGGGAAAATGTCGGGGGGCATGGCCCTTGGGTGAGAGAAGAGCTTTGACCCCACAATATTTTTTTGACCACGTCTTTTACCCTAAGAAAGCGCCCTTTGTTGAACGCAGATTGTTTATAGATGAAAAAGCTGTGTAGATGCAAGAGCGACAATAAAGGAGAGGAAGCATAACCAGGCCTCTTCGTGGAAAAAGTGTTGCGAGAGTGGTACATCGCCCGTGCAAATCAGTCTAAAATTGAGTAATAATAATAATAATAATAATAATCAATTTCTTTATAGTTGGCTGGTACATAGCTAAGTATAGTAAAATACACTAAAATTGCTAATTAAGGCCAACTACCTAAAAATACACAGTTTATAAAAATAGTATGCTAAAATATCTTGAATACAATAAATGACATAAAATGTAGATAATAAAAAGCCCAATCATAAAAATCCGACGTTTGGAATAAAAGGTCGACATAGTCTGCAAGAGCATTCTTCAGCGTGCCACCTTTTTATCTTTGATTTAAACAATGAGAGAGAATCAGTATTCCTTATATCTTGAGGGAGGGAAAACCAAAGTTGAGGCCCTCTGTATCTGATGGACTCAGTATTGGTTCATAATTGTTAGGGGCTAAAGCTGGCTTTGCGAGGGCGATCAATCGCCCGCATATGATCGCCCGTGTAAATAGGTCTGTCGATGCAAAGCGAACAACATCAAAATCTCCTTGCTCGACGAGTTCACGAGGCAAATGAATTATTTCGCGGGGGGATTCCGCGGAGAAATTTCACCGACTGGAAATTGGCTTGCGAAATAATTCCCGAGAAATTTTTCGGACGAAAAACTTCGCGAGAAGGATTTATTATACGCCAGCATTTCTCAAATAGTGGGGCGCGCCCCCTGCTGGGGCTCGGTGCTATGCTGCAGAGTGCGCGTACGACCCGGCAGAACAGGTACGCTAAAGATGCATATTTAGTGTTTAAATGTAATGATCTTATTTCTAGTGAGTGAGGGGCACGAAATGTTTCTTCTTTTCATGAGGGGGACATTGCAAAAAAAATAATTGAGAGGCACTGCTACTACGTTGTTGCTTCCATCCAAGGTCAAAAGGCACAAAGAAAGCTAGAGAGATGATTTGTTACATCATCTTCATTCCGTGTACATCTTCCTAATTATCAATTATTTACGGCAAAGGTATAAAGTCACTTCTTTGATGAAACGTAAAATTCACCATGTCTTCATAACTTTTCTTGTGCCACTGTGGTGCTAAAGAGAGCGTTGGTGGCATCTGTAGCGAACTTATAGTGCGTTTTGAAAAAATATTTCTTGGGGGCTCCGCCACCAAACCCCACTCTTTCCTCCTTCCTCATTGTATACTGTCGTTCGAGTAGGTGCAGACATTTTAAGTTAACTATGGCGCCCCCCCCATGCTATCCGGTCACGCCAATGTTGCCTGCCACGCCCAATTTTGTCAGGAAAATGCAAGCTCCGCGCCCTTATGAACATTGTGTAGCAACAGCCCTGCTTTTATGCAAGGGGTCTTTAGAAGCAGGGGGCCTTAATGACATTTTAAGAATTTGTCTTTTTCTCAAGTTGAGGATAATGGTTGAATTTTGCAAAAATATCTAACATCTTGGGCAAAGTTATGAGGCTAACTTAAGTTCTCGCAAAAGCTTGCAGTGCTTTCACATTCCCACCTTCTCCCTCTTTAAATGCTGACCAAATGGCTTGGAATTGTTTCTCTTAACTCAATTTTGATAAAGAGGGCATCTAACAGAAGGGTCCTTATTTTTTAAGGCGATAGAATTGGGCTTTTATTTTAGGGAGACTTTTATCATTACCACGTTATCAGAATCATGTGAGGTTGACTGTATGTTCAAAATTTTATCAGTTCGATTTTACTTGACATTCCCTAGCCAGTCAGCAAGGCTTTAGAAATAAATGTCTGATGGCGTCATTTAGGAACCTTTTTCTCATTAAAACTGGGCGCCAAAAATTCTCTTCGGCAGTTCTGACCATATCCACTTTCTTTTTCTTGGTAGGAATAATTAAATCCAGTTTCCTAATGTTTCATTATCTTAATTAATTTGATGTAGTCAGTCTTCAGAAAGTTCAAAAGCCAAATGTACTTGTCTACATAAGCGTTTTCTTACTTTGCTTCTGCATGCAGCAAGATTTTTACAAGTTATGCTTTTCTCAATTTTCAGAAGCTCCAAGAGCCCCATCACCTGGATGTTGCCCTGATGGGTATACGCATTTATGCTGCCTCGGAATTCCACCATGCAACCCCACCAATGCAACTTCATTCAACTCATCGATTCCTGCTACACCAGGCCGAAGAAATTCGAGCGAACAGCTCCAAGGGCATAGCGTCGTGAAATACCCCTGCTCTCCTCCGTGGAATTCCCCAGCCTGCGCTAAAGGCTTCTACAACTTGAATGGCACAACTGCAGCTTGTCCACCAGGTATATTTGCTAATCGATGCTTTTTCAGTCTCAACTTAATGTACCTCTCGCTTATTATTTAAAAAATAACACCAGGACATCCTTATTCTAGACCCCTCATTTATTAGTTCTTAAGCCTTTTATTCCATCGAGCATTATGCACCAGTCAAAATTAACCCAACACCCCCAGCTCAGGCACGTGCCTGCAGGGGGCACGGGGACAATGCCCCCAGAACGAAAAATTCTGAATAGTTTTGCCCCCCAATAGAATTATTAGTAACCTGAAGATTTGCATAACAAAATAGGGCTTTTACCCCTTCAAAGTTATTGTATAGGCCGGTTTTGCCCCTCCAGAAAATTCCTCCAGTTAGATACTTACACCACCTCGGGTTTATTGTGTTTGCACTATGTGGTGGATCAACACATTTTGGCATTTCTTGCTGGGGATACGAATCTTTCGATTTCACGTGCAAGTGGTTATTCTCCAAGGAGAGTCTAACAGTATGTGTAGAAGGCGTATTTTCAGAATGCTTGATTGTGGGCAGTGCAATGTGATAGCGCATGGATCACGCATGGATCACGCATGGCAAAAGATTTCCCTTGTTGGGGAGACGAGAGCCATGGTCCTTTGTTTTAAACAAAGCTTGTGATCTGTTGTTCGACCAATCATATTGAACAATTCTTACATCGTAAACGCACGCGCAGAACGATTTTTGTTTCTTCACGCACGATGTTGCTTCATAAACTAAACATAAACATAACATAAACATAAAGTTTATGTTGCAAACATAAACTAGATTTTGCAATGCTGGTTTCCCGCCATTCCGTTTGACCTTTTTAAAAGCCATCGTAAGTAGCATTACGTCACCTATCAAAAAAGCCGCTTGTGCGCATGCGTTTACGATGTAAAACGTTGAGCACAAACCGTTTTTGAACAAATCAATCTCATCTCCCCAACAATCCCGGCCATAGTTTGTTGGTACTACAGAACATTACAACAGCACGAAAAATTTCCCGGTCAATGATTGACTCTTCAAAGGCTTAACAATAGGGCCAATCCTCAGTATCCTCAATAAATTTCCACTGAGCAATGTGTGGCTTCAGGTGGGGATTTGCAGTTTGAAGTCGAAGATAGCGGCCATTGTTACTGCAATGATTTTTCGGTAATCCAATATGTAAATATGCCTCCAATTATCCCCAAGGGGCGGTCATGTGTCCCCATATAAAGTCCCGATATGGTGGCATTTGTTTGCTTTTGTTTTCATTGTAATACTAATCCCTATCTGTGTCCCGAGGTGAAGGGGGGAAGGGAAAGTTCACTTTAACTGGTGCATTAATGTAGCTTGAAAAATAATGTTTTTTTCATTCTGTGTACATTTAAAACGACGTGTAAAACCTAACCATAACTAATAATAAAAGAAAAATGGTCTACCCACCTCGCTTATTCCTGCCACACGTTCATTGGGTTTTATAGGAACTTTTCACTCCCCTACTTTTCTAACCCCCGTCTATTTGAGATGACTTTAGGACTATATAACACTCCTTGTTTAGTCTGTGCAGGTCATTGCACAAAAATATGAGAGGCTTTACTTTCAATATTTAGCAAGCCTGTGCCTCCTGTTTGTACACTTATTTTGCTGTTATGTTTACTAAAGTATGCCCACCTGTTATGGTTATAGCTGACTCCTTGATTTCTCTTTTAAATAGTTAAGGGTGACAATCTCAGTATCATAGTAAATTTTTTCACTCTTTTAAGCTGCAAATTGATTCCGCGTATTTGTTACAGAATTTATTACATGCGGAGCGAGAGAATTTAGAATCCACAGTATTGATATTGATATACGATTTTAGAATTCAGTGCTAAGAAAGTCCCTTTTCAATGCTTATAATACTATATAGGTTGTCTGCCAAGTCAGGTAAGTAGTTTTTTTTATATTTTCCTGATTTTCCCTGATTTAGCATAGGTCCTGAGCAAATATCACACACTACAACCCCAGCATATTTAAGAAACCTTAGCCTATTGAGCAAAGAACTATGTTTTGATTTCATCATGAAAAGAAAGCCAACATTTTATAAGACAGCAAGATGAAAGTACACATTTTTGAAAGGGATTTTCTTACCAGTCTCTCTGCAAAAACATTTTTAATAAGAAATGCCTAGCTTAAAGAGAAGCAAAAATTATAAAAAATAAGACATACAGGCAGTATGAGTTTAAAAAAATAGCTTGAAGAAACTCTTTTTGCAAGATAGTTTTTGGTAAAGCTAGAAACAAAAGAGAAAAGGCATCCATTATATGCCTCATAAAACCTGAGCATCTTATTTCTTGCATCACATTTGCATAATCTTGGTTGCTGTATTTAACGAAATATTGAAAAGATATCTAGGCTGAAGGCAGAAAGTGTGCTTCATACAAAAGGCTTGTGTTAGGAAATCGATTTTGGTTGAATTCCTTGACTTTTCCGGATAGTTTTTAGGTAAAATTGCAGTTCCCTGACTTTCTTTGATTTCCCTGATTTGTAAACACCCTGCTAAACATGTATAATGAACTATCATGGACGATACCGCCAGGAACATCATCTTACACATCAGCTCTACGGCCTGCTATATGCTTATATGAGGAAAACAGGTCTCCATCGGGCATGAACGTTCCTATTGCTCTTTTATATGCCGTTTTCTACAATCCCCAGAGCTTTTTGTATCTTCTTATTTTTTCAGTATTTAGTTTTCACGTATCGTTGTTTCTCTTCACTGTTTGGAAGATGATACTAGTAACAAGTCGAAACATTGGCTGGATTTTCATTTGTCTTTTACCTATGTACACTGGCTAGCCTACGTATAAGGATTTTATCGATGAACAAATAGATATGGCTCCTCTATCAGAAGTTGTCTATATATTAAAACTTCTAATTTATCTATTATATTTCTGTGACTTGCTTTTGAAATTTCCCAACAATCATTTTTTCAATAGAAGCCACGGCGAAAAACATTACAGAGAGTTCTTTTTTTCTATTTAATGCGACATTTCCAGAGTTCAAGATGATATAACAATGTTAAAGACATGACCATTGAATTTTAAGACATAACCGTTGAAGATGACATATCGATTTGGACATAACCTTTGAAGACATAACCAAAAAGACTTTGCCTAGAAACTACCGTACGTTTCGATACAACAAATCTCATCATCAGCTGTTAAATAGATAGGCGATAGGGG
>WIPJ01004142.1:111453-123309 GCA_018155075.1 Cassiopea andromeda | reverse complement strand
AATAAAGTTGTTGACATGTTTAAGAAGTTCTTTACCTCAGTTTTATGTTTGAAGATAGGGCCTGTAAATGAATTATAATTCAAAATTAGTTCGTATACCTGACATGAAAGACTAAATATTGTAAAGATTTTTTCCAAATGAATGGGGATTTTTGTTTGGAAATGATACGAAGGGGTCATGCGCTAGGTCACCTGCTGAGTAAGTTATGAATTCTAACTTGTTTTTTGTAACTTTGCAGAGTTTTAGCTACTTTCTATTGATTCATTAGGCCTTCTGACTGTCAAAAATATTTTCCATTGTAAGCAATCTCTCAATTGCTATATGTATATAAGATATGTTAAAGAAATGTCACCAAAATTGCTAGAATAGTGAAGAGTAGCAATTTTGGTTCCAGGAAAATAGGTTTTGCCAACCTAAAGATGCCACACAGCTCTCATGCGATCGATATCTCAAAATAGACGAACTGTTTGGCAAACGCATTGTCAAAATCTTAATACATTTGAAATATCAGGCTATGCGGGAAAAAATGTGATTAATAAGTATTGCCACATTACAAGCGGCTAGCGATTAACGACATTTTTGACATTTAGATATATTCTTAATTGTCTACATGCTGCCTTTGCTGGTCAATGCTATCCAATAAACTATTAACTTTTTCTAAGGAAAGAGCTCTTGCAACAGTTATTATTACTCAAAAGATGCATATTTTTTCAGAGCCGCCGTCTTCGTGATCTTTAAGTTAGTATGATAGGATTTAACCCCTCTTTATGTAAAAAACCTAGCTCAAGGCCTAATAGTAAAAGTTTCATAATTTTTGATCACATTCCAGTCCTAAAAGTTTCTTAATTTTTGACCACATTCCAGTTCCAAATGTGTCCTAATTTAATGAACAAAATTAAAGTGAAAACGTAAACAAAATGTTGACGTAGCAAACGAATAGTATATAACAAAAAATGCGTCAACGCAAACTAAATTGTAAAACAACATCATGTTCACATAGATTTGCTTCAGCTTTTGGTTGAACAAGGTAATGGCTTCAATGTGTTATTTGTCTAAAGGATCTTAGCTCTTTCCTTGTAGTTCTAAAAGCTTCTTAGATTTTAAATTCTCTAGTTCTAGGTTACTAATGAGCCAGTTTCTTGTAAAAATACATGTTATCATTATCATCGTGTACATACACCGATTATCCGGTTAGTGTCAAAAATTCAATGCTCTAGTTGAAGTGCAAACATTCTGACTGGTACTATGTCAATTCTCAATCGAATGACTCATAAGAAACTTTGTACTAGAAACGCCATAGGTCTGACCACGCTTATGGAAGAATCAACCTAAATTATGACCACGCCTATAGTACCGAATAATCGATTATTCGATAAATATCAGACCGAATAACCGAATAGTGAAATCAATAGGTATGGACAGCCCTAGTACATAGTTGTTATCCGAAAAGCGTGATTGTGTAAGTTAACTGACTTACATTTAGTAGAATAACTTTGTATTTTAGCAATACTATTACGTTCCCATTGAGAACGTTTGAAAACCTTTCGAAGGACAATTTAGGGGATAAAACTTTCAGGAGTAGTTTTGAGAGGTATGCATTGCTCTAAAGGAGAGTTCTAGGGAAAGTCTTTCAGGTGAATAAAATTGAAATAGTAACGAAGAAACTCCATTAAGTGCTTACAGAAAACTTTTATCAAAACTTTGAGAAATTGTGTAGATAGTAAGTAGGGTATGAAATCTTTTTGCTTATTTTTCAATGGGTGTGAAAATTGTTTAACTAAAATATAAATTGTGCAAAACGTTTTTTGAATGCTAACCCGCCCTCATAGAGTTTATTATTGAGATGAGATAAAATGAGGCTACTAGCTTGGATATTGAAATTGGAACCCAATGAAGCTCCAAGCCATGCTTTTAAGCAAACTGCAGCTGAAAGAAATTGTTTTGTATGTGTATGAGTGGTTTATAACAATCATTTCCTCGTCCATTTTAGGGTAATAAAAAGGTGGTGTTATCAGGAGTTACAGGTGCAGTTATGAGTGGTGAAGTAACAGCAGTTATGGGACCATCCGGAGCAGGAAAGACAACATTTCTAAATGCACTTAGCGGCAAAGCTTACTATGGAGTGAGTTATGCTACTTGGAGTTTATCATATCCTTTACCGTATTCTCTGAAGGAAACTATTCCTCTCTGTAATAGTATTAATTGATGTTAGTATTTCATGGGGCCCATCTGTGACAACGAATTCCATTGAAGTTCTGTGGACTCTTCTCCACCAATCAGTGTACCCGTCATTTAATCAGTCAGTCAATTAAAGAATGCAAAGATGATCATCTTTTTGATATGGAGATTGTAGTGCTTATTTATAATAATAATTATTATAAAATTAATTTATTTTGTTTTATTTTATTTTATTGATTAATTTATTAATTAATTTATATTTTAAATTGATTCAGAATTTTATTTGCGTTACTATCAAGATTCCATCGCCATTGGTGTGTTATTTTCAAGGGCGTTGCTAGCAATCTTAGTGCAAAGTGAATTTGTTTGCAAAAACAGGCTTGATCACCTGTTTAGCTCTTATCATTGAACTATATGTAGTTCAATGGCATTTATAGAAAAAAGAGTGCCAAAAATTCCCATTGATGACGGAAGGCATGCCGAATGACTTTATTAAACATGTCGTGTTGAAGTTAGCTGCAGATTCAGGCTTGAAGAAACATGCATTTTGGTTTGCAGATTATTTGGCTGCTTTTCTTTGTGAAAATTCGTTGGCTCATCTAAAGGAGTTACACGTGCTCTAGCAGTGACCAATCACACTGAATTATATTTACTTCGGTGTTTGTTTCAACTTTACGTAGCCATATCATATCCAGTTTTGTAGAAGAGCGGGCGTGGGGGAACTCAACCCCCCCGAGGTCGGTAAATTTCATGGAAATCAAAAACCGTTGTAGATGAAATCTTTCTTTTGTAAACAAAACACTTACGTAAAAACTTGTGAGAATTGGTTGCTTAGCAAGATGTTGCATCAATACTGCTTTTGCCCTGAAACACTCTTACAGTTTCCTATACAACTAGGTGGGCGAAGTTCTTAGTTTCTTATAAAATGTATTTACTACAAGCGACCAAGTTACTTCTACACCTATGATACTCTCCTACATGATTTCTTGACGAATTCTCTTGTAAAGATATACTCAAACTATGTAAAATGCTGTAATATGTAAAATGCCACCTTTCCTTGTACATAATATCACGTTAGAAATTTGGAATTTATAGTCGTATGTTGCTTTTAGTACACTTTCATAGAACAATTCTTCGAAATTTTATCGTAGGACATTGGTGGTAAACTAATGGTGAATGGGGAAGAAGTTGATTCATTATCGAAGTACAGAAAAGTGACTGGATTCGTTCCGCAGGAGGACATCATGCACAGAAAACTAACTGTAGAAGAAGTTCTAACATTTCAAGGCAGATTGCGCCTGCCTGGTTGTACACCAGCTGAAACGATCAAGCATAGAGTTAGTGAGATATTGAAGCTGTTGGAAATCGCGCATGTGGCTGATGTTCCCATTGGAGACGAAGTAGGTCTTAGTTGTCACAAATTGCTATGCCTTAAGTTGAAGGTGTACTGGATCAGAGGTTAGAAGGCCCGACCAGAACCGGATTTTCCGGCGAATGTATCAAAATTCTGGCTGAATTTAGCCGGATTTTCTATATGAAATGAATACATGAATTGCCACCTATCCTTCCTTAAACCCCTTCAAGTTGTTATCAACTAAAATAGAATCCTAAAAGGCCAATGGAACTGGCTCTTTTTGACAGTAGAAGCTGTAAGGAAGCCCCCACTTTCGAATGCTCACCAAAAGAAGTAAGTAGTGAGCAGTCAAGAGAATTTGAAGGAAACAGAATGTACTGGAATTTACACGTTTAAGCATAGTTCATTAACCTGTGTGACCGCCGAGCGCCGCTCGTAGGCACAAAATGTCACACTTCAAATTTCTGCAACTTCTCACTCAAATCTGCATCTGGCCACCTAGCAGTCTATTTTTTCTGCAGGCAATTTGGTCTCAGAACTGCTTGAAGGTGCAAGGTATTTTTAATGCGGCCTGGGTTTAAGAGACTGGAAGATCACCATCATCATAATCATCATCATCATCAACATCAACACCATCATCAACATCATCATCATCATCATCATCAACATCATCATCATCATCATAATCATTATCATCAACATCATCATCATCATCATCATCAACATCATCATCACCATCATCATCATAATCATCGTCATCATCATCACCATCATCATCACCATCATCATCACCATCATCATCATAATCATCATCATCATAATCATAATCATCATCAACATCATCATCAACATCATCATCACCATCATTTAAACATACACTTTAATATGTAGTTATTTCATGTGATGTCATTTTGCATGTTCTATACATAGTGCTAGCCAAATATAGGCCAGCTTTTTCAAAAGTTCTTGGCCTGATGCATATTCTGGAAAAATTTGTTAGTCCTAACTGAAATTCTGGAGTAAAAATGTCAGCCAATCACCCAGTTGCTCTTTTAGATTGACAAGTAGATAGTGCGAATTGCCCATAAGATCAACATAATCAATCAATCATTGATGCATTGTGATTGTCAAATGAAGTAATCAACTAACCAGTCATTTTATTGGCTTTGAAGAGATTCCTTTTTATCCTCTTTGGTTGAGAATGTATTAGCTTTTACCTTTATTCTCTCTGAAATGCTATCACCACTCTTTTCTTTTAATTTAGCATTTTAATCATTTAGAGAATAATTTAGAGTGCTTTCTTGTTTTAAATCATGAGTATTTGCTTTTATAGGAAACGCGAGGGATTTCTGGTGGCCAGAGAAAGCGTGTCAACATTGGTATGGAGCTAATTGCTGATCCTACCCTTCTCTTTCTCGATGAACCCACGAGGTCAGTTGATTTTACGTAGACGTGATTAACCATACGATAGGTGTATTGCAGAATAGCAAAAGCATTGCTTTACCAACTCAATTTGCATTCTCTTTTAGGCATGTATCCAGTAAATCCTGTTTAGAAATGGAACCGTTTTATTTACCTCTTTTCTTATGACCATTTTTGCTTTGCTGCAACATATTCAGTTAAATTTAATCTCTGTATTTTCGTAGCGTAGGCAAAAGTAGTAGAAGCTTATTTATAGCAGTTCAAATATGGAGGGAAAATTAAGATGGTGCCCCATCTTCCTGAATTCCTAAGACCCCTAAGTGTCTCTATTACGCCACTGACTCTTGGATACGTCCTCTCCCCACTCCCAATAATCCTAGGCTTATATTTCATCCAAATTAAAGAAAACGGAAAATAAATATGCTGGGTTTTATGCTCAAGTTGTGTGATTTAGTTCTCTGACTTGAGCAATGTATCTTATTCCAATAGCATGGTGCATTCGCCATTAGACAAAACCTTTTGAAGCAGGTTTTGCAGCTTCTTGCTCAAGTTCAGTTTTCTTTAGGTTCCAGTGCAACGATATATAAAGGATTCTTTGCAGTATTTAATGCCTTGTCATTTTTCTATTAAGTATGGTAGAAAATTTTCTAGTGCAGTACGCTATCAAAATTATTTCTAACAGTAATTATTTTCCCTTTGTTTTATACAGAATTTTCTTTTTCTGTCGTATCAGTGAGGTTTATTTCCTTGTAGTATAGCTACTGCAACTTTTCTTTTAGTGGACTAGACAGCACTTCAAGCCTGTCCGTTCTCCGTGCTTTACGAGCAGTTGCAGAGAAAGGAAGATTAACAGTCGTGTGTGTTATCCATCAGCCAAGATATGAGATTTTTGGTACGTTAGATGGAATTAGAACACCTTCCTTTGTTTACACTTCCTAGCAAAATATCCAAATTTGCTAATCATTTCTCAAGTCAATGCTTGACGCAAAACGTTACACATATGGTGGTTATTCATCTACCAGGGGTGTCCAAACTACGACCGAAGGGCCAACAACGGCCCTCCACTGAGGTTTTGTTGTTCCTTGGCAATTTTTGTTAATACAGTTTGTTTTTTTAAATATATGTAGCCTAACATGTTCTAACTGTATGACTGGTTGACCAAATGCCGCTCAGTGCACCAAACATTGTCGCCCAGTACACAGAAATTTTGAATACTGAGCGACAAGACTAGAGAAAAATTCACAAGCAGCACTGAGATCAAACTTTACAATGAAGCTATATAAAATTGAGTTTTTCGCACCTCCAACATTAGTAACTAGCAAAGCGTCAAAAAGCAAATGAGCGCAATTTCATTTTGCAAGGGCTTTCTCCATTGCTCAAGAGGATGTTACTAGGTTACCCAGCCAGCAGAGTCCAGAGAAAAAGTCAAAGCTCTACTGCTATGAGCTGGAGGAAGGTTTCTGAAATTTATGCCAGTTTTGAGGAAGGCGCAGCAATTTATAAAAATCTAGTTTTGAGGAAAATTCTGGTACATGCAAGTGAGGTGATTTGGCAAGAGGAAAATGGAGCGACAACATTAGAAACTTCATTTTGATGCTGTATAACGAGGAAGTTTATACATACAGAACTTACTGCCAGAGGAAGGTTTGACATTTTTTCTGGGCTCTGCCAGCCAGCTTCCATTAGCTTAAATGAAGTTATGCATTACTGTGTACGGCCAGAAACTGGATGGGCGACCAACCAAGTAGACGATGAACACAACTCACTCCGCCTTTCTTCGGAAGGGGGCGTGACATTAGGTCCCATGCTTGGATGCGGTATGCGCCTTAGGCCTAAGTTAACTGGAGAAGCGAGATATAGCAGCCTACTCAAATAAAGTAAAAGCAAAACAAGCAAACAGACGGAATCAGGGGTGTAGGGACCGGAGACTTGGGGGTGTATCACCCCCAGCTTTTAGAACTTAAGAAAAGTCATGTAAAATTGGGTCATTACATCGTCAAAAACAGGTGATTTCGAAGAGAAGAGGGCTGAATAATGCTTGTAAAATAGTGGAAAGAACTTATAGTTAAAGGAATCATTTGCTGTATTTGAAAAAACTTATCTCAAAATAGCGCTTTCCTGCTTTCGGAGAACTTTTTTTTGAAATTTTTTCTCAGGGCCCAGCCATTTTTCTGAGGGGTGAGTGGCCAAGCGGCCCAACCAGTACCGTTAGCGTAACTGAAGTCAAGCATGGCTGTGTATGGTCGGAAACTGGATGGGCGACCTTCAGACTCTGAAAGGTCGTCAAAACAGCTCACTCTACCATTCTTTGGAAGAGATGTTAAACTAGGAGTCCCAAGCATGGATGCGGCGTACATAGTAGGCCTTAATTAGCTGAATAAGCTAGGTATAAAAACCTACTGAAAATAAGTAAGCAAAAGCAACAGGAACAATAACAAACCTATATAGCTGTAGGCACTGGATGCGAAAGAATATCTAACACGCTTTCTGTAAACTCTGCTTGAAAGATTTGTAAAGTGGCTCTCTTATGAAATACTGTATTTGAAAATACCAATCTCAAAGTAACGCTTTCCAGCCTTCGGAGGAGGCTTTATTTTGAAAATTTTTTCTCAGGGCCCAACTATGTTGGACTCTATAGTAGACACAGGATATAAGAGACACTGTCTGGCACGTTAAATAGTGATCAATGACAATATAACAGTTTATTAATCAAGTGAATTCAGGTAAATTCAACCCAATATCCCCCCAGCCAAAGATTTCTCGTGATGCACAACCTTTTTCAGGGGGCAAGCCCCCATCCCCCAGCGCTACTTCACTCCACTATACTGTCCAATAACAAGAGGTTCTAACAGAATCCCATTTATAAGACCTATATCACACTTTCTACATGAATTAAGCGTGGCTCGTGTGAATTTGACTGCAATGGATGTTTCCAGATTCATAATTGTCGATTGTTTGCAGTAAAGCATGTTCAAAGCAGGCGTGTCGTGGAAGCGGGGCTCAGGGGGGCTAAGCCCCCCTTCTTAAAATTATTAGAACTTTTGGGGGGCTCAACCCTCCTTTGTCGAACATATGTTAGGCTAAATAAGCTCTTAAATGTGCTTTTTCTGAAGGAGATTTGACAAATGCGCTCCTTTCAATAAAAGAATAATGCTAAAATCATATGTTGGCTTTCTCCTTTTCTAATGCTTTCGCATGCACAGCAACAACAGGTGAATAATTGCCATACATTCAAAAATGGGTGTGGTCATGGGCGTAGTCCATATATTTCCTACATCACAGTCCCCTTCTGACAATTTTAGGACGATACCACTGGTTCAAAGTTGAAAATTTCTCTAGGGGTATACTCTTTAGTACCAGGAGTTTCTTAAGTTTGTGGTATTATACATGCTGGTTGCACATGTCATAGTTCCTGATAACAAGTAGGTCCTTTCTACATATTACCTGAAATAGGTTCTGTCGCCTAGTGAAATTTTCTTTAAAAGTGCTATGATTTTATTCGATTTTACCTCCGTTTCCCCCAATTCCTTGGGGCTTGGGGGTGCCTCTGAGAGAACTTTAGTTCTAGCACGAGCATTTAGGAACGGATGCCCTTCCTGACATCACCAATGGCCTGCAGTGGGCCTCGAACTCAGGACCACGTTGGTCTGAGTCGAGTTCATCACCGCTAGGCCACAGCTGCTCTTTTGAATGCTAGATATGTAGTGTATATCTTTACTTTTGGCCTATGTATAGCACCAATAATACTATTTTTAATTATAATAACAAATCCCAATCACGCCATCACTGCTCCCATTGATGACAAATGATATTGACGTCATACAAACGAGTTAGAAAGTACCACAGAATTCACATGTCAGTATGTAACTGGTTGTGTATATCCCAGTCTATTTTTCTTCATGTGCTCCTGAATATTGAACTTGGGATACCGCTGTCCTTCGCCATGAGTTGACTATTATTTTTAACCATTAACACATTACACATTCCTATTTTATTATAATTAACATATAACAGCATCCATGGAATTATGGATGCTAGTTTCGCAATCCAATGCTGCCTGATTTGGAGCATTATGGATGCTATCATGTGATACTTGCTTGGGCTTATATTCGTACTAAGAAAATTCCTAGATTTTTTTATTGTCATAACGAAGCTGATCATAGCTTGTTTATGTCCACAGCTATGTTCCACAAGCTGCTATTCTTGGGACCTGGGGGCCGCACTGTGTACCAAGGAGATGTGGAAGGTGCCAAGGAATATTTCGACGGAATGGGGTACCCATGCCCAGCAAACATCAACCCTGCCGATCATTATATGGATGTTATAGGTGGAGTTTTGAAGAAAAGCGATAAAAAATTCGACCCAGTAGTCTTGTTTGATGCATGGGCTCGTCATGCAAAAGAACAAAAAAGCATGCAAGTGAATGAAACAGATCATGGAGATGGAATTAAGTGTGATAGTCTCCAAGTTTTGGTCAAACCAGGTATGAAATAGAGGATTTTTAGTGTAGCATAATTGTCCTTCAATCTGCTAGTATGTGTAGCAACGCACAGCCCCATGACTCAAAGGCCCATTTCGTTTGTTTGTGCATACAAAACCACAATCTTTGCATGGTGTTTCAGTATCACAGGGTATCAAATCCTTGCTAATTTTTGATTGCAAAGTAGGCTAGGGTTTGCATCATTGTCTGCCAGTGCACGTTGTTTATTTTAAAAAGAAGTTTTTTTCTACCCTGTACTGAAACATATTCTCATGTTCACGATTCCAGTATCAACATTTTCTTCAGACTCTCTTAGCAAAATTTTATAAGTTCCAATGTCTGCATGCACTTTAACAGAAAGTGAAAGTGTACCATGCACACTTGAAATGATAATGAATCTTAGTAAACAACAGGAGCTAAACTGTAAAAGGGCGGTCAGCATAACACATATATCATTTAAATAAAATTTTTAACATAAACTTATAAGCTTTTTTAGGTCGCAACATTCCTGTACTGACTTTCTTAACTTTTTGAACAGCAGAGTGCTACTTTGTTATGAAGCTCTTTCTTATGAAAAAACATATTTTGATAATGTGGTTGATAATATGCGAAAGAGATAAATTATCATCACACTCACTATGTAATGCATTTCTTTGCAAGGTGACTTTGAAGACCGTTCAATGCCAAACATATTTCTTCAGTTTATGATTTTCCTGAAACGAGAAGGAATACTCCAGTTCAGATATATTAGATCTCTTCTACTTGACTTGTTTTTGGTGCTAATTGCTGGAGGTATACTTGGTGGATTGTACGCAGAGGTACATGTTTTACTATCAATAAAATGAGATCCAAGTTTTATTATTTGTATGTTTGTTGTAATGGCTAGAAACCTGTGCATAGTCCTCCTGTTAATCACATTTTTTCTAAAGGTAATTCGATACTCAATGTTGTTTGCCCTATGCACTGCCTTGGTTTTTTTACTTTGCTATTTGTATAAGCTTTTGCACTTCAAGACGATTTTGGACGTGCTCGAATTTCGGTCACGTCGAAGTCAATTCCTGCCAGAATTTGGTTTAGGTTGTATCAGTGCGATAACATATAGTGAGCATTGAAATAAGTGCAGTTCTTTGAATTACGTGGGTCAGATTTTGACGATTCTGTATTCAAAAGCCTGGTCTGTCATCACTAGTTTTTGCAACCAATCGCCAAAAAAATCTTCTTTTGAATGCTAAGTTATTGAAAATATGTCTTAAATTGTTCTACTTTGCTCAAGATTTGCAAAATTGTTTCAATATTTGCTCACATTACAAGTCGATGCTAAAGCCTTGTACAAATTTGGTGGTCAGTGGAATATCAATGAGTGACTTGGTGCTGTATTGCGCGATTGTAAAAGGCATGACCTTGCAACTTTGTTTTGAGACTCCCTTGTTGAAAATTGAGTATTAAACCCCTGTTACCAACTTGTGCCTATGCGATTAAGAAGCTTTAAGTCCCCCCCAAACAATTGTCCATGTGTGCCCTGGTGTGCAATGATAGTGGATTGGCGGATGTATTTGGAGGGTAGATGAAAAGATTTTCAAGAATTTGTAGAAAATTTGTGGATGGAAGGAAAAAGGTTTTTAATTTACAGTTACTTGTATACTTTAATCATAACAGGTTTCTCTTGAGAAGACAATAACTATGAATACAATGAGTTCACTTGCAATTGGACTGACGTCTATTCTTGCATCACTGAGATGTTTTGGAAATCATCGAACCACATACTGGAGGTAAGAGATTTTCTTTCCTTGTGTATAAAATATGTTTTATTTTAAAGTCATATTATCATATAGCCTTGATTTTTTTATTTTTCCTCTTTTATTTATCACTTGGGATAAATTGTGGAAATTTCTTTTATGGCAACTGTGCAATAGGAAGATGAAAAATGAATTGAAAGCCTTCTTTGGGCTTGGAAGGACGAAGTCATGATGGAAACTTTTTAATTTGGCGTAGCGATATGGAGTATGAATATTAGGGAGGTTTAGATCCAGTACGAGTACGAGTACGAGTACGAGTTTTCAACTGCGCAACCGATCTACGCATATTCAGAGGGAATCACCTTCACAACTCGTACTCGAAGCAGCCGTTCAGTACGAGTTTCTCAGCAAATCTCGTACTGAACAGAACGAGATTGGAATTGATAATATTGGCAAAAATAAATGTGCAATTCAGAAGCAATTGCCTCGATAACAAGCAGATGTTCAAAGGCAACCTATTGTTTTGAAAAGGAACACAATGTAAAGCCTTATTTAAGAGCTGTTGTCGTGGAACCACTCGGTCATAATAAACTTCTGGAATGGGCCTAGCCATAGAAGGGGACTGAATGGAAAGACTTTCACAAAACGTATATTCCAAAGTTGAACGAGGGACTTAAGTTATTAAA
>WIPJ01004142.1:80241-93329 GCA_018155075.1 Cassiopea andromeda | reverse complement strand
ACACACACACACACATATATATATATATATATATGTAAAAACTACGAGTTTAATCTGTGCGCAGTTGAAGATAGGAAAAACCAAAGAAGTGACTTTGATTTCATGATAAGCAATTATTGCCAATTCTCTTCGCGACTAGTTTCGCCCGTTTAAGCCGGCTCGTCAGGCTACAGTGTATGTAAGTATGTATAGCTCAGAGATAGGTAAAATTTCAATACAAAGTCCACATTCACAGATCCTAAGGTTTAAAGGGCCGCACATAGGGTGACCACCGGTTTCTACCTACGAAAAATTCCTGATCTATGCCTGATTTTTCTTGAAAATGCAGGACCCTAGACAACTGAACGATAAATATAGATGTAGAAGTCCATTTCCGAGTTGGAAGCCCTTTACATGTCGTAGATGATTGCTCAAGTCTCTTGTGGGAAAAATGCTTTCTATAGCCATTTTACTGAAAAATGGGACCCTGGGGGCTTGCTGTCAGACAGATTTTTTCGAGATAACGCCCTCTAGAACGTCGGAAAAGACTTGGTCAAGCTTTCCTTTTTGAATGGAAGCTAACATTACAAACAAAACCATCTCACGGTAGTACACCAAGAAAAAGACAGTTTACCGCAAATGTAGGCTATCTGAATTGCACTCAGGATGTAAAACTAACATTTTCCTTTACAGGGTCCTCATCTAAGTACTATCTTTGCAGTAAGAAGCAAATCTAAGAATCGAAATCGCTACAACCACTCGCGCCAATTCTGAGCAGTTATTGACGGGCCGCAAAAATAACTTGGAGGGTCGCATATGGCCCGTGGGTCGTAGTTTGTCCACCTCTGGTATAGCTGCACTACATCTTAGTTCATACTGAAAATATTTAAGCATAGCTTCTTTGAAAGTTAACAACACATTAAAACAACTGGACTTACCGCATTTACCAAATTTCATGACGATAAATCGACGCTGCAGTCTGCAAGATCTTATTTTTAAAAAGCACATAGAAGGGAAGGTGATTTCTTTACTAGTCACTTCATCCTTGGCACAAATGCGACGCGTAAATTTAAAACTGCAAGCACTAGGGCAAACACACTCCTTTGTTCCAATTATACTTGTCTGGCATTCAGCGAAATGTTTGCACACTAGCTTTCCACATGGAACTACCAATCCATGTGTTGTTGGTTTTCCTTGAAGAAGTTAAAGATATATTTTAGATATTTTATTACTGATTACTGACCACCAATATGTAGCATTCCTTCGAGAACATTTAAAATACTGAAGAGTTAGTTTTGCTATCATAGTTAATGGGTGAAAATGAGAAGAAATAAGATGGCACCACCAAAAGGCCTACGCATAGTGAAGCAGCATTCAGCTAAGATTTACTTATAACGGCAGTACAAAGCATCTGAATGATTTTAGTATCAAATTATCTTGATAAGACCTGCGCGAGGTGTTACAGCAACATAGAAAACACCTGTAGTATGCATGGTACGCAACTTAATTGCTGAGACTCTAAATAAAGCTATTTCCCTGAAGGCGTTAATGCTGAATAAGCACTCAATTCTCTGTCATAATACCATAAAATTTGCCTATACCTTTCAAAGGTTTTGATGTAGCTTGAACTTGCCATGGCTTGCTTGGATCGATGCACCTTTTACAGCACCCAACCAAACAGCAACTTTTTCTATACCCACACTCCTCGTCACTCCTGCATTCATCAATCTGATTTGGAGGACAGTTTTCACGTGTAGAGATTCCAGGTGAGGGGCATTTTAGTTTTGTTCCTAGCGTAGAAAATAGAAAAGCTATCTTAATATAAAGCATTTCCTTCCGAGATTCCTTAGAAAAGTCTGCAAAGTCATCATAAATCGTTTATCTTAAGAAGCAGTTCAGTCTTAAACACCTTTAACGAAAAGAATTTTGACATCATTGAGTGATAAGTGTTCAAAATGCATTTGTATTTGTTACTCTGTATGTCATAAAGTAGTAAAAGGTATTGATAGTAGTGTTCAAGCATTCAAGCAACAAGTATGCTGCAGGTAACAATGTATTTTGCCAATAGCTTCATGCTACTGGTCTGCGCAATTTCTCAAGATTATGAACGTTAATGCTAAACGATAAAAACTAAATAAAATTCGTGTGGTATACACCCAACCTTTGCATGTCTTCTCACACACTGCTTTGTAAGCAAAATTGTTATCATTTCCCTTGCACCCATGAAACTGAAATGTTTTGCATGAATCATCTTTGACATCATAGTAGTAGCGAGTCATTTTACCACCGCAAAGCCCCTCTCGAAATGGCAAATTGCAAGCGTTCTCAACGTCTAAGAACAGAAAAAACTTCAGCCATGTAAGAGATGGAGACATTTCAAGAATAAAAGCACATATACCATATTTTCCTCTTTTAAACGTCATGACCTTCATAGGTAAGGCGCTCACTGAAATGACCTAGTTGCATTTGATGTGCGGATAGAATTCAAGGTACTTTATAGCCTTTCTGCAAACTATGTAAACCAGGGTTGCCACCGAGTTAGGGACAGGAAAGAATTCAGGAAAAATCAGAGAATTTTATGTTCAATCAGGGAAACTCAGGGGAAAAAGAAAAGTTTTTCAAAAAGTCAGGAAAAATCAGGGAAGTTTAGTCTCTCGTGATGTTTTGTTGCGGAGCAATGACTTTCTCCATATTCAAGCATACATCCAGTTGGGTGTGAAAATCGCCAAATTTTACCCCTTAGCATATCATTCTGTTCTGTGCTGTCCTTGTGAAGCACAGATCTGTGTTTTATGAAAAGCAAAATTAGAATAACCAAAAATAGGGTGAAACCTCTCAAAATCCCCATATTTATCCAAAAAATTGATAAAATCTTAAATGGACATCATAAGAATATAAGGGAAAATCAGGAGAAAACGAAAAGCATTTCACTGATAACATCAGAGAATGTCAGGGAATTGTTTCCGTCATTACAAGTGGCAGCAACTTAAACTGCAGAGAATTGAACTATTTCGGTGGCGATTACTTCATCTCCCATCCCACATACATGTCTTTTTATGAAAAAAAACGTTTATTAGAACACAAGGCTGAAAGGCTGAAACTTTGAAAAATCGACGTTCAAACTTTTGCATGCCAAAAATCGACATTCAAAATGGTAAAGTTTACAAGAGAAAGAAAGACAGGATAACCCGTTCTACCCAGTCTATTCCGGAAAATTAAGAACATGCAAATGAGCCTCAAGTTCGAGAAGTTTCAGGAGAGTAGATGCTCAGGCAAAAAGGGGCTTTCTTTTAAAAAAATATATATATAAGGTGCATGTGGTTGCGCCTAATAGAAGATGGCGCATAGAAGAAGAAGTAAAGTAATACATAGTAGTGGAAAAACAGCAAAGAGTAAATAATGGAAGACTACTAGGCAAAGATTGTATTGTAATGAGATGAAAATTGGGAAGGTGATAATAAAAAAGTAGCTTAAATATTGTATTTAAAGTAAAAGTATATAATTATAAAATTATATAAGTATAAAAGTATATAAGTATGAAAGTATATAAGTAAAAAGGTATGTAATTATATAAGTATAAAAGTATATAATTATATAAGTATAAAATATATAAGTATATAAGTATGAAAGTATATAAGTATAAAAGCATATAAGTAAAATGGGAAAAGTATATAAGCATGGCTATCAGAAACAATATATAGAGTTGGTAAAAAGCTCAGGACTAAACTGCAGGGAAAACGAAAAAGGTAATTAAAAGAAAGAAAAAAGATGAAAATGGTATTTAATCAAAGGGCAGATCAATATTTGAAGTCAAGAACTCAAGAGTTTATTCCAGAATTAAAGGTATTACAATTAAGTATGTCAAAGAATAGAAATTTATCAATAACTGTACTTCGTACCTGATCTTCTAACATTCAATTCAATTTCTCTATAATACGTTTTTTCATCATACACAACTCTGCAAGTATAATTCCCACTGTCACTAGCAGAGGCGTTTCTTATTTCAAGAACCAACTGGCCATTTGATTGGGAAGTCATTGAGGGTGGAATAGTGAGCAATTTACTCTTCGTCATTTTTAGCCATTCCATAAAAGAATTGCTGTGTTTCGGATGACATCTGATTCTTACAGTTTCTCCACTCCTTGCTTCCCTGTTGTTGACAGTAATGTTTGGACGCGGATCCGCTGTGTAATAAGAATTGATAAATTTTTATACCAGGCAAGTTTACTGGAACAGAAGAGGAAATTTAGGAGCACAATATTTACTGCATTGAAGGATAATATGATTAGTGGCCCCTCTCTTAAAGAAGTTATGTTTTTACCACGTTTGTGCTAGAGGAATCATCTAAGGGTATATCATGGGTAATTTTTTTCTAAAACTTGTAAATTTTAGCGTACATGAATAAGTAACAAAAATGTATCAATCTTTGGTTCTTTCTAAGTTCAATGTAGTAGGAGAACTAAGAAACCTTTGAAATAGAATTCTGACCATAAAACAATAACACAGCTGATCATGAAATCTACTAGCTTCTCGGCTTTTCCTCCAAATCTACAGTGACAAATGTGATCAAACTGCCCAGCATTTTCTATCACACAAGTAATTTACCATTAACTACTAAATCGATGACCTTTTTCATACACCTTCCTTGAAGTAAAATTGCAAAAGTCCCAGAAAGATTATAAAACTTCCTGAGTACTGCAAAAATCACTAAAACCAGCTGGGAGAAGCAAAATATAAGTCACGCAAATAGCCAGGTGCAAAATATAAGTCACGCAAATAGCCAGGTGGTTTATAAAAATCACAAGAATTCACTAAAACCACATCATAAACATACTACTAGGGTCTCAAAAGAAAAAAGGAAAAGTGTAATTTTTAGAATCACAAATATCAAATTGTTTATTTTTAGGAGTGAGAAGTGCTTCAGAAAAATTTTAGTTTATCAAATATTTATATCCATACAAACAAACAATATACAAAATATATGAGAGGCAGTTATAAGAGCATGATTGGTCAAAGCAACAGTCCAGTCAAAGTTTATTTTCTTCATTTCAAAATCCATGATAGATGACACAATCACTGAATTTCTGTTTCCTGTCGGTTTCTGTTAAACCACTTAATTATTAGCATGTTTAAGTAAAGACAAATATAGTGCGTTGTTTTGGAAGAATTCAAACAAGTCGAATACAAGGAGCCTACTACAACTGTTTTCCGGCTTGGTACGTAGCAACTAGAGCTTTCAAAAGCTAGTCCAACAATTGCCATAGTAAATTACTTGTGAAAGGGAGCAGTCTGCGTATGAAGTCCTCAGTGCATCATAGAAACCTGTTATTATTGTTGTATCGTCATGAAAAACATCATTCATCATAAATTAAATCCTTTTGAAGTCTTCATTGAAAACTACTGTGAAGTTTGTTAGGCCCTCCGTTGTTTTCATTGCCGGCAAAACGAACTTGATTAGAGGGCGGATTCAACATTGATGCCATAACCCGTAAGACAATGGAGCCCACGCGAGACCATTCAGCCGATTTCGAAGAAAGGGCAAACAAGTAAAGTTTGTTAATGCCGGCTACAAATACCATGGATTGCAATGGATAAGAGCATTAAGCATTCTATAGTTATAGTTCTCTTACCCATGTGGCATTTGTCAGGAGGGAGAAGGACGCCTTTGGCTGGATTGCAATTCGTCTTGTGTGTACAGCATCTGAAGAAAAGAGGCAAGATTCTGACATAGACACTAACGCAAGATTTAAGCTAATGCTTACATTCGTAGCTCTGTCTAAACTAGAGCCATGTTATAAAATGAATGCCAGGATCTGCCTGAAGATAGTACAAAGGCTGCAAGCATAATTTAATTCAATAGGGGGCTGTTCAATAGGGGGCTGTTCAATACCCCCCAGCGTCACGCTCTGAACTACCATCGAGATAGGCCAGTCTCTATGAGAAGTTCCACAGGACAGTTAATGAGGGAATCTTTGAGAGTTTCAGCTTGATTTGCTTGAACTGTTACAAACTGGATGTTACAGGACCCTAGGCGTGACGTAATTACAGAACAGCACTTAGGATTAAAGGGCTCTGATTGACTGATTCGTTCATTAACTTTAGAAACCATTCACTACCCAAACATGGAAATCATATGCACGTTTTTTAAATAAAAAACCTGGCTCTAGGCCCAGGAGTAAAAGTTTTTTAAATTTTGGCCACATTTTAATTCAAAAAATTTTCTTCAGAGTTTCTTAATTTAGCGAACTAAATTACAGTGAAAACGAAAGTAAAATATGTATGTAGCAAACAACATGTAATATAAAAAACAATTAGTAATATAATCAACAAAATACTTCATTGCAAACAACAATCTAAAGCTATGTCGTATTCACATTGTTATGGTACATCTTTACGTTGAACCAGGTAACGATTTCAATATGCTAATTGTGTAAAGTTTCTTAAATCTTCCCTTTAGCTCTAAAGTTCCTAAATTTTACAGTACCTGGTACCAGGTTGCTTATAAATCAGTTGCTTATAAAAAAGCGAGAACTGAAGCTCTTAGTAAAAGTCTGGCTATTTCATTCACTTAGACAAATGTAGAATTCAAAGATGTTATTGGTGATTCTACCTTGCACAATTTACTTTAAAGCAGAATTTTGTTTCAATGCGTCGACATCCCCAACTATTGTATGCAGTGCCTTCAACCGGACAAAATTCTATAGAGAGAACATGTTGGTCATTATCAACAATTTTCATCAAATAGCAAACATTACTAATCACTAAAGGAAATATCCATAAAGATATAATTTTGTGGTGAAATTTCTCCAGTATGAGGTAAGGAATGCATGGCAAATATTCTTTTCAAGGTTGCAAAGACTTAATTTCAGACCATGAGGATGTCTTTCCTTTTTGATGTATGATCTGCTGCAAGACTAAAGAAAAACTTCTGTTGTACTTAGCTTTGGCCCCCTTGTACACTATACTGGATAGCCATCATTGCGCCACGACTTTGCAGCGGATAGGGGGGCACCATTTACATCATGCCACAGCTATCCAGTACGAGACTCGCTTTAAACAAGAGGGAAAGTCACTTCGCCCTTGTAGGTGACGTGACAGGCACTTGTATTGTTGCTACTATCCGATAAAGTGTAAACAACAAAGATCATTTTACGATGCAACACAACGATAGCAATCCGGTATAGCGTAAAAGGGGCCTTTATGATCAGGGACGAAAATTAAGGGGGTAAGGGGGGTGAGCCCCCACAACCATGAAAATTCCTCATCTCGCAGGGCGAAAACGGCAGTACAGTGTATTTTGCAGGACAACTTACTGGATCTATGACCATTTGATCAACTACTGTTACTAAAAAAGGTCACAGACAACATTTTCGCAGGGCAAGCCTCTGACAGCCCCCAGAAATATACTGAAATTACATCCCTCTTCATGGTGTTATTTCTAGAGAAAGGTTCATTAAAAATAGCTACTTTCTCAAATAGCAGTTGCTCCATACAGTCAAGTTCTCCAGGAAGTTATTCAAAGCCCTGAGACGCTACTTGGAATTGTCAAAAATCTGATGCATTCAACGTACATGAGAATAGTTCCATTATTTGCTCCTTCATCAAGTTTTACTCACCTAAGGACCTTGGAGGTTTTTCGATCTCAAGTTCAAATTCAGGATCAGGCTTGGTGCATTTCAATACTCCGCAACGTTTGTCCTCGCAACATTTAAGATCACCATCGCAGACAAAATCCGTATTACACTCAGCTACTTCTTGTTCACACAAGGCACTCGGTGAAATCACTTTATACATAGGACAGTTTCCACGTTTCTCCCTGAAAAATGAACCTAAAGGAAGATCGTCAATATGCAACTTTGGGCAATGAAAAGAAGAATATCTAATAGAGTTTAAAATTATAATTCATGTTTAACTTCTCGATTCATCCTTAAAAACGAAATCAAAAGCCTGAGATGTTAAATAGAAATAATAACTTGACAATGAGTCAAAGAGTTACAAGAGGAAGACAACTATTTAAACTTTTGAATTTCATGCTTACTTAGCAATACCGGACGAACTGTACACATAAGATCTTAAGTACTTGCGGGCTCAAGAGAGACCATTTAATGAGGAAACTTGCGCAGAGGGATTGGAAAAGATGGGTAGAATGGAAAGTGAGCACATGAAACACTGGCACTCCATTCGTTTATTCTCAGAACTAGAAAGCGGAGAATTAGGAAAAGCGTAGGGGTTTCGAAAAATTTCAAATACTAATAATTGGGGGCGATTTTTTGGTACTCAAGAGTATACAAATGTTATAGATCTCTAGCATTATCATTCTAAAATAACCGTTGCACCACCTTTTGCTAAGGTCCTCGAGTATTTTGTTATTCAAATCTACAGCTAGTAAGCAGTTGTCGAATTCAGCATAAAATTAGAAATTCGCAACTTAAGTCATATTCCATCTAACGCTGACAATTTTCTATTATTTCTTGTAAACTCTTGAACACTATCTTTAACAAGTTTACACATCACCCTATTATCCAGCTTAACTCCAACAGCTTCTGGAATAATAGCTACTTCTATACATTTGAACGATGAAAACGCAGAAAATTAAATATGAACTGTGACTGCAATCCCCCTTGTTGCTGGACTTCCTTTTCCACTCTCCAACTCGGTAGTTTTCTTTTTCAAGACAATAATATCCATGGGAACGGACCAAGTTCACCTCATAGCTACTGAGCCAACACCGAGCTTATTCCTGAGCATTGAGAAATTTCAGACTATTGTGACCTTTCAACAATCTATTTAATGACCAGGAGCTTCCTAGCTGAACTGTAAATGCAAATTGCTGTAAATTTATAGCCACCTGACAAATAATGAATATCCGAGAGTAGCCAAAGCTATATTGCATTTGGATGCATCATCCTGTGCTCAATAATGTTTACCTGTTTCTGAAAGCAAAAAAGACTGTCCCTTTACCTGTACCATTGATAAAAATTTTCCACTCAACATGGCAACCCCTCAGTAAGGGAGCCTTGACTTCATTTCTGAGGTGAAGCAAGTCCTTCGGAGAAGTTATTAACAACCGTGCAGGTACTGTAGTCCCTCTTGCTAGAGAACAAAGCCTATCCTTTGGAATAATACTAGCAACGCCCCTAGCTACAGCACCATGTGAGCGCTAAGCATTTTTAAGATGCTCAAATGGTTTGTGGTCGTCCCAATTAATCTGGAATTCAAAAGACAAAAATCTACAGCTTTTGCTCAGTTGAATACCGACCGAGCCCATGATTCAGTAGCTCTACTGCGTCCCTTTTATAAGTATGAGTTTGTGACTCAGAATCGCTGAAGTTTAAGAACACTTTCAGAGCAAAGCAAAGTCGTTATACTAGTGACTTTAGATTAACTATTGCATTATCGATACAACATTTTCAGGCATTTCAATGAGACGCGCGCGATCGCTCATGGGCACACAGACAAGTACCCAACATGGCCCACTCATTGCTAAATTGATAGACCATACATTCAAGTATAATGAAGAGTCCATGATTAAGTCTTTTCTATACATTTAATGGCTTTTATCAATACCCATCGTTAATTGACGAAACTTGCATCGGAAAAACAGCGCTCGCAAACAGGCCTACGTGCGCGATAACTAGCGCGCGTCTGATTACTCTTAAAAAGGTCTGCATTTTTATTACGCTTTGTGATGAAGTATTGCATTAACATATCATTGAGTATATTCCTTTGATTTCAAGCGAAGCTGCATCTTTGAAACTTGAAGAATGATTTAAGAGCAATAATAATAATAGTTTTAGAATGATCATTCTTAATTTTTTTGGTTTTGAGCTTAAGATTAAGATATATTAGGTCAGCGAAAAATTAGATATTTTATAAAAAAGTGTATTTAACCATCATACATCTTCTTTTGAGACAGCTAGGTGACAAAGCTGAGGCATATTTTCCTTCAAAATAGGTTCTGAAAAATTCCCTCCCAGAAAGGTCCCACCCAGAAAACTACCTCCTGACATTTCCGTCGTGGAGAATCCCATCCTAGGAAATCTCCCACCCTGAATTTTCCCTCCCAAATATTAGGGAGGGAATCGTGTGGTAGAAGCTTTCTGAAAGAGACTTTTAGGGAGAGAGATTTCAGGGTGGGAGATTTCCTAGTAGGGAATTCTCCGGGAGGGAATGTCCGGTGGTAGTTTTATGGGTGGGAACGTTCTGGGAGGGAATTTTGCTAGAACCTTCAAAATGGTAGAAAATGGGAGCGTTCTAAAGTCTGCGCAATTATGCTAGTACGAAGAAAACGTACTATGAACATACACAACAGAAGCTACCATTTTGAGTTTAGAATCTGGCGATGACTTTTGCAGCTCTGCTTATTTCTTGTGTCATACTTACGTACTTTATTATGTTAAAGCGTCGATAAAAGCTAGCTTTAATGCCTTTTGAACAACATAAACAGCCATGACAGTCTCTTTTGTGAAAGTTGATTTCATTGTTGCTCAGTTTCGCAAACAACAATAATTTCTTTGAGTACTAATCCGTAGTCTTTAAACTCCAAGTTGTTCATTCCCATATTTTATCGAGTTGAAACATGCGTGCAGCCGTTTTGAGCATGCGCATCGACTAACGGGTGAAAATTTAGTTTATCAACACCTGAGTAATGCTTCATTCACAATGACTAAAAAGAGTAATGTTCCTTCTTATTCAACAGATATATTTACTTACAAATAAACGATGGAACGATGTATTTTTGTTGTGAACTCATTTTCCTACAAATCCAAAGCAAATTCAAAAGTCGCTACTTGCTCTAACTTCAAATTTCCCATCAAAAGCATGGTAGGCACAAAATGAATTCACATTTCATTCCAAATCATTCATTCGTTCACTAATGAGCTGGACTTGCAATCCATAAATGGGCCTAAGCCCCGTATTTTTCACTCGCTTAGTTCGGGCTTAACCACGACATAGTTAAAAGCAAAATACATCACAGCAAGGTAACATACCAGAAAGCTGCTCAACTGTGATCACTACCATGAAGACCAAAGCCGCTGTTGCAAGATTCATGTTTTCCCCAAATAATGTTGGTGTCTTTCTTCTACCTTCATAATAAGGCTGTCGTGATAAGCGGCCGGAAACAAACAGAAACAACCAAACCAAGGATGGATTTGATTCTATCGGTCACCTACAGAGGAGCAGAGAGCAGCTTTCTATAGACAGGCTTTTGTAGATAAGCCTGTTAAACCATTGGCCACTTGATTGTTGTTGTAACAGTAATCTTTAGGAACCTATCTGTCCATGACAAACATTGATTTCTAATTGATGTGCAAGAAATTTAGCAGCCCCCGGACATAGGCACACGTCTCTATTTCATTCCTGGTTCGCATCACCCGAATTCATTCGACCCTTTCATCAGTAGTTACACACCAACTTGTTTTTGTATACAAGATCCTCTTCAATCCATTAATAGCGGTACGTATACTCGAGATCCGATAGATTACTTTAAATGGAAGGCCTCATTAAATTTCCATCCCAACCCCGTCCCATTCAAGCTAGTTACTATTCCCTTCTGGACAGTCTAGCACAGCGGTCGGAAACCTATGGCTTTCGAGCCAGGTATGGGTTTTTTGATGAGTGCAACTGGCTCTCTGGCTCTCACAGAAAAATCATACCTGATATTTTTTCATTCGCTTGCTAAAAACATGCTGTATTAAAATTAATACATACATTTTGTCGTATTTACTGTTTAAAGCATAAATAGTCTGTTGGTACTACATAACTTTACCACAGCACGAAAAAGCGGCAACATTCTTTTCACATACTGAAAACTTTCTTCGTCCGACACTCATCAGAGTATGAAAACGTCGGATAGCGACCTAAAGGTTAACCGAAACATATATCCAGACGCGCTTACATGTGATAGGATGCGTCTAATTGGCCCCAAGAGTGGCCAATTAGGACCTATTAACCATTATTTACTTCAAGAGTTCCAATGAGAAAACAAACTCACACAAGATTGGGTTTTGAGTCTTGATGTAAACAGATTCCAAAACATTTAAATGAAAAGACGATCTTGCATGCCCAATGATCCGAAAACTGTCGTCTGTATATATTTTGGCGCATTCTGGATTTTCAATAAAGTGTTGTCCTATGGCCAACTCACAATCAATTTTAGACTTGTTGTTTTTACATATACGAGGTGGCTGTTCTCTTGCAGCATTACCTTTCTTCCTGATGCTCGTGGGGACATGTTGTTTTATTCCGTCGGCACGAAAATGCATAAACTACATAACTTTTTTGAGTGGAAGGAACGCGATCTTTGTTAGCAGATGGTAGCATAACTCTAGTGTTGTAAACCAGAAGGGGCTTCACAGCATAGAAACAAGATGTAATGGCTTTACTAATTTGACTTTCAAACATTGATGAAACGTTACCAATCCAGTGGCGTTTCTAAGGGGGGGCCAAGAGGGGCCATGGTCCCCCCAGAAATTTTTTTGGCCCCTTCATTGGCCCCCCACTTTTTAAAAGGTGTTTTGTTAACTTTTACCACCTACTAAGAAAAGGCTTTTGTCAGGTTTCCGAGTTTGATGGTCTGACTTTCTCACAGGATTTGAATGTTTCCCTTCTTCCTGCTACGGAAATTATTATAATTCTCTATTACTGAATCTCTCGCAAACTTTGCTTACGAAATAGGCTGTGAAATTAACTACTGTTCATCGAAATTTGTGTTCATTCAAGAACTAGTGCCTTTTAATAATGGATAAATTTGTAAGTTTCACAAAGCGAAAAGATGTCACGCCTGAGAATGAGACAAAAGTCAAAAAGGCTAAGGGAGAAAATTTAGAATTAATGGAAAGCCCAAACGACATTTCTCAGAGGACAGGAGATAAATTAGCTAGGCCATTACTAAAGGCATATCCAAAGCACATGGACGGGAAATCTCATGGCAGATCATTTGTAGCAAGTTGGTATGAGCGCTATAGTTGGATGGAATATTCCCAAGACTTTGATGCTGTGTTTTGCTTTCCCTGTCGACATTTCTGCCCCCCCCCTGGTTACGGTAACGCTGAAGAGGCATTTACGAAGACTGGATTTCGTCGCTGGAAGAAAGCACATGGAAAAGA
>WIPJ01004142.1:38193-79811 GCA_018155075.1 Cassiopea andromeda | reverse complement strand
ATGATTTTCTAAAAGGTGCTGCCTGGGAGTATGCAACAATCCATCCTACTTCTGTCAATCGGCAGCATTTCTTTCAAACTTTAACATACCGTATGGGCTCTCTTAAGGCCCATTGCGCTTATTAATTTTTTGGACTCTTGGAGAGGGATTTAGTAGACAGGGAGGCTTATTAGAGAAGGGAGCTTATTAGAGAGGAGTGTTTAGTATAAGCTCAAAGTGAATGTTTAATGCAGATATTCTATTATGTTTCCACTGTATTGCCTCCAAGGATGCCGGAGAGAGGAGCACGAGGGACGAGTGCCCCCTCCTGCCCTTTGATAGGAGGGGCAAGGGGAAAAACGTGCCCTTCTTTAGCTGTCTACTGATTTTATTTTTCACATTTTATTCTTTCATTCGTTCTTCTATCCAGCTCGATGTCACTTTATCCTCAGAATTTCATGACTTGCCACGAAATGCAACAATAGTTAGGGGCATATGTTTGTGAAAAGTAACCCTTAAGTTCAAATTCTGACGTCATTATGACGTCATAATCAGTAGAAGTGCCCTTCTCGAAACTTCTGCCCCTCCTGCCCTACTATTGTTCCGGCGTCCCTGATTGCCTCTTTTTAGCAATCGTTGCTAGCAGCTTTGAAAGTTTATGCAAGTTATTCACCTATACTGTCTTCAACATTTGATAGCATCGTATGTTGACCATAGAGACAGTGTGTTGACTTTGTCCAAGACTGCATTCTAAATCCTTTTTACACCAGATGTATGGCGAACATTTATTGAAACTCGCCAATTGTCATTTGGCGTATTTTTGAGAGTTCAATCAGAACTTATGCCAATTTTGCCCAAGTTTTACCAGCTCAAATGGTGACCCATTTTTCTTCAGAAAAGCATTGGCTAGAATCTGTGGCAAGCAAAAGTCTCTGCTACATACTCATAAGCGTAGGAGGCGAGGCAGGGGGCTTCAGCCCCCAGCCCCCCAAGCTGGGCAGACATCCATTTCACTCAGGCAAATTTTCTGAAAGAACAATAGGAAATTCGGGCAGAAAGTTTACATAACGTTTACAGCCCCCCAAAATGTGACGTCCTCCTACCCCCACAATTTGACGTCCCCATGTGCATACTGGATGCATACTGGGCTTTGTGAATATACCACCGATCTCAAAATAGGCACCGGTCTTATAATATGACGCAATTTGCTTGGGATCGAGGACACTTTACAGCCTCGTGGTGCAATCATCCGGGAACTTTGCAAATGAACTTTGGGAAACGCATGGGTAAAAACATTCCTCTTTCTGTATCATCTTGTGGCAAGTGGCAGGCGCAAGAAACATGCCAGTAAGTAGAACTGTTTTCAGCTGTCTTCTTTGGAATATTTGCTTTTCCCATGTATAAAATGTGAATCTAGTGCATGTAGGTAATGTTTGAAGTGCTTTTGGTGTTCAGGTTTCAAATCCAGCTTTTATTTGTTGAAATAGCATTGTGTTGCGTATGGCCTAGTCAAGTGTGTATACATGTACCGTGCAATCGTGTTATTGACTGCAATAGATAGGTTGTTAGAATTGAAGATGTCTCTTCGTAAAGGGTTATTAGATGGATTGAAGCCGTTACATTTCGTATGATAATTCAGAGAGATATTTGTTTTGAAGTTAATGTTGCGCAAAAGGGGAATTCCCATTAAATTAATGATTAACCACTGTAATCTCTGGATTTCGTGGAAATCAAAAACTTCCAAATGAGATACTTTGCCATAGACATAGAGTTTATTTGTCTTGAAGTTGATTTAGTTGTTGCATCTATTTACTTGACAAGCCTATAATGGCAATATCTATTGAAGTACAGCATAGATTAATGGTTAATTATTTATTTACTTCATAGACCACAATCTAGATTGAAAACTTTGGAAAATGCGCGGGGATTTGTTTCGTGGCCTAGAAATTGCGCGGCTGCATGTACCTCGGACTTTAAAATTATCTTGCTAGAAGAATTCTGCGCGGCTGGAAAAATCATGTTACAAGAATTGCGCGGATGCAATCGGGGCTGACAGCTGATGTGCGCAGGGTAGAAAAATCCCCAATTAATTGATTTACGTTTAACGAGCTTTTGTTATTTGATATGTCGATCAGTTTTTGCGCTTCAGCTTATTACTCACAATCTAGATAAGCCAGTGCAAATTTTAATATTTGTTATTGAACTGTATTTTATTTGGTTAGTAGCATATTGTAAGCAACAAAGAGTATTAGTATTTGTATGTTTGGGTATAGTAGCTATTCTTAATTTTTCTTAGACTTCATTCATGTATACATTGCTAATTCTACAAATACAAATCTCACTTACTACAAGGTAATTTGTATTGGGCTGGCTTACAAAGAAAAGGAAAAAGGAATAAAGTCAATGTAAAATCAATAACCAGCAACTGAATACAAAGATATTAATAGCTTGGGAGTTAGACTATGGCTTATGCCTCATACAAAATATATAGTATGTTGAGCGGATGATTGTAGTGGATATCTTAGAAATAATGGAGTTTAGATCACCATTGTTAATGCCTCTTTTCATGCAAAGTTTAAGAAATGATTCAGAGGAATTTCCAAATATGGCAAGACAGCGAATGGAGGGATTAATAAATTTTACCTGTTTATAGTCATTGGCAAGATCAGTAAGAAGGGGAAGATATTTTAGTTCTTTACGACAAGCATTATTTTAAAACTTTGTTTCAAAGCCCACAGTTAATTCTATAATACACATAACATTGCTGTCTGTAGAAAGAATGTCAGGGTGAAGACTGTCACCAGTAATGCTACAAGAAGAGAGATAGCCAGGAAGATCTACATGTAGTTTAGCAGACTTAATGGATTGTAATGTTTGAGCGATGAAACTTATTCATTATTAAAATTAATGATCAATTGAATCATTAAATTATGCAACAAGCTTAGCTGTTCAGGACTGCAAAATTTAAAAGAAAATTTTAGTACTCTTGTGCAAAATATTGTGGGACTTGTAACTTTTACATATCACTGTGCTAGTAACCAATCGAACATGCACTAGAAGACCCAGCAAACTGGAGATGAACGATAAAGTAGAGATAAGATTTCAACAATGTATTATCAAGCACGGTTCGAACTAAAACAAAAGGTTTGAATAAAAAGGTATGATAGACTAACGACTAGGAAGAAATATTAATCACCAAAATACTAAATAGAACAATATAGATAGACAAAAGAAAAGTAGGATGGGAATATAGCAAGGAATAACTAATGTTACTTACTTTGGTTTACTCCAGCACCGCAAATAGTATATATGTGTGTAGATATGACTATTATATGCCAATACTTGTAAATTGATACTATTTCTTTCAATCTTTAAATTCTGAAGATTTCGCTTGCTTGTTGATTAAGCGGAAGTTTGAATGCCTAGTAAAAACTGACCCAACTAGCTGCATGGAACGGGAAAATAGGATGTGGAATGTGTGTAGTGCAGCTAAAAATATGATGGCTAAATATCAAGTAGAACATGCTTAAGAACAATAATAAATCTAACAGGGCTTGTTTGCAAGTTATAATTTTCAACCGCAATTTTAGCAATGGTGAATTACTGCTATTAATGCTATTTATGTTGAAGAAGTTTAAACTTATGAAAAAATGCTACCAGTAGCATTTTAAATTTCAAAAAAATAACAGTGTTTATATGTAAGCATGCAAATTTTTATAGATATATTAGATGATAGACAGTGTTGCTCAAAATAGTCACAAATATAGATTCTCCTTATTTAGTGTTCTTAGCACACATGTAGAATTCTTTCTGTATATTCATTGTTTTTTGTGAAACATGTTATACATTGGCTGCTGTTTTAAGAGTCCTCTTCATACTCCTTGACTTATATCATAGCTAAACTTTGCACTGCATAATTTTGAATTCTAGAAGTTAGGCTAATCATCTCATTTAGTTAATTGATGATTTCAAGCCTCTTTAATGGCTTGTCAGATTTATACATAAATTTATTCAATCTTTTCTCCACAGTTGTTCAAGGATTTACTACACCCTTCCCTTGAGGAAGAAAAAAGGAAACACAAACTAAAAAGACTGGTGCAGTCACCAAACTCTTATTTCATGGATGTTAAATGCCCAGGTAACTAGCAGTTATAATGCTTTGCAGTAAGACCCATCAATGATATTTGCATTTCTAGTGTATGCGTGTTTTGCTTCCACTGTTTAACAATCTAGGCACTTTGTCCTTTAATTCATTAATTTCATCATCATCTTTAAGGTTGTTTCAAAATCACAACAGTATTCAGCCATGCTCAAACAGTTGTCCTGTGCGTGAGCTGTTCAACAGTCTTGTGTCAGCCAACTGGTGGCAGAGCAAGATTAACTGAGGGTGAGTAAAAGATAAAATATTTTGCTTTGCGAAACTGCTTTGCTTTTTCATTATTACTGTAATGCCTCAATTAAGTGCCCCCCTAATGAGTGCCCACCCTATGAGAAGAAATGAATATGAGTGCCCCCCTCCCACAAATATGTGCCCATCCACAAAAGCATCCATTTATCTGTTACTAAAATCAGGACTCATTCAAATTTTGATAACCTGTTCTGGTGTTTAATTGTGAAAAGGGAAGACATATCAACAAAGATACAATAACAGTCTGTTTTGGTTTTCCACTATTTTAGTGTCAACGTTTTTCTTTATTAAGCGTTGCACAAAAGCAATATTCAAATTTAATATCATTTGTCATTGCTGTGTACTTGGCTGGAAGCACCAGACCAATTTTGTATTTTTATTGTTCTTACCAACATAATGTACATGGTGAATGTATAAAATATGAGCCTCTTCATTTTTGAACTTTGTTCTACCATAATGTTTTGGCATTGAGGTAATGTTCAGGGGCACCTGCTTGTCCATAGGGCAGAGGGGGCAAGGCTTCCTCTGAGGGCACATCTATATATATATATATATATATTTATATAACATAATTTATGTATATATATAATGTATGTATGTATGTTCTTCCACAGGGGGTATATTTTTGTTTTCAAACTCTTTTCTAGATGGATAATGCTTAATATATTGGTCTTGCAGTCATACCATGTCAAGTTGGGGGTTCTAAGGGCTTGCCCCCAGAGATATTTTCTTGAGTCGAGCTCTCTACAATGCCAGAAAGAGCCCCTTTACTAGAAAGGAGAGATGGAACGAGTTAAGTATGAAAGACAGCTACCCCCAACCCCCCCAGCATAGGCGCCCCTGGTAATAGTATATCCATTTTAGATTCTGTATTGTTTCAGCAAGCCTTTCATGCATGGGTTATTTTCAGCCAGTTCCTTATTTTCAGTGTCATCCAAAGATTTTTCCAGTGTTTGAAGTTAAATGTATATAACTTTCATTATCCAAGTTATTTTTAAAATCTTTCTCTTTTAGGTTGCTCTTTCCGAAAGAAGCCCCAGTAATATTGAATAAAGAGTTAATTTAATGAAAAGGCTATTTTGGAAGATACATAGAGAGGTTTTGTTGGTATTTGAAAAGAAGTGAAGAAGATTAAGCAGATTATTTGATTTTATTACAGAACATGTATTTTGTCATAATAGGGTTTTAGAGCACTCATATGTAACATCAGGTGATTTCAATCAGGAATGAGGGTATTAGCTAATGTGGATTTCTAATAAACTTGTCTATATATCTTTCACATTGTCAATTTATCTTGCCTTTTTGCATCTTCAAAGTTTTCTTAACCCAATTGTACTTGCATATTGAGAAGAAATGATATTAATCTTGTAAGTGCCTCAATTTGACACTAGATTGTTCAAATGAAAGATGCTGTTGGATGCGATTAACTATACTAAGTTACATGCAAGTGTACATAGGTACTAATAAATTTGGTAACTTCTTTGAGAAAGAGGGAGGATCTCTTACTTTTCTGACAGTTGAGGTACGTTCCCCCAGTACAGAAAGTAAGCATTCCAAAATACAGAAGTCCAAATCATTGGAAATTGACAGGGTGTTTTTAGTAAGAAGGTAGTACTTGACTACTCAAATAGTTGAGAAAGCTCAGTAATGAATTTTTGAGACCTGACAAGGTCAGCCAAAGCCAAATCATCCGCATCTCAAAATGTCTTGCTTTGACAGTTAAGGAAAATGTTCATACTGAAAATGTTAGAAAGCTAGAAAAGTTCCGATACTGGGCCAGAAAAATCTCTGTTGTAAAGGGCCATTATTTATTGAAGGATTGGCACTAAAGAGAAATTGGTTATGTGAGGGATGATTTCAAATAGAATACACATATGAATGAGGACAACGAAAAGAGTCAGCATGATTTTCGACGCTCTCTTAAAGGTAGATTCAATAAGAAAGTTCCAAGAGTGATGCAATGAAGAGTACTTTATAGAGACCATTCCATAAAACTTAAGTGACAAAAACCGGTGAGGCACTATCAATAGACGTTTCGACTTAGACCCAAGCCTTTGTGAATATTCTTCAGCACTCTCAAGTGCCAAGTAAACGGGGAGTCGGAAAAGCTTCAAAATTTAGCGAACGGGGGGGTCAGAAGTTATGCTGTTTTGACATGAAAATTAGGCGTAAATAGTACTAACAAAGAAAGGAAATGAAATGAAGAGTTCATAAAAAATTCAATTTCTTTAAAGTTTACAAATGGGGGGTCCCAATAAGGTCTGGGTGGTTGAAAAAAATCGAAAAATTAATAGGCGGTTCATTAGGCACCTGACATTTTCTTCAAGAATTCGTTTGTGCAAATCAATTTCACGATCTCAAGGTTCGGTAAGATAACTCTTTAGACAAGAAATCATTGCTATGCAATACCAATCCATCTTGGATAGTGGACAGTCTCCTGGAGTTCATTAACGGCCCTTTGAAATCAATTATGCGGAAGTACAACTATCTTTAGACATCATATAAATTGAAATGAATTATAATGGGAAAATTAGCTGATGTCGGTTCACAGTACAAAATCGTGTCCCAATTTGATGATTTTGTCCAGTTTTCCCTCAACAACAGAGATGCTGTTGTTTGATAGTGAAACTCCTTATCACGTTATTGGCACCCCTTTATATTTAACCAATTAGGATTGTATATGTAGATTGCTATTCAGTGGCTTAGCGATGAGGGCAAGGGGACGATCGCCCCCTCCCAATGATTAAAAAGTTAGTTCCATGAAACGCTCAAATCTGGAGCAAAAGCAGAAACTTAGGCCTGGTTTAAAGGTCGCATTTCTGCCGCGTCGACTTAAATCAGGTAGCCTAAAAAATACTAAGTGTCAATTGAATTCGACACAAATTCGACGTTTAAATCCGTTGTCGCATTGAATAATTAAATGCGGCAGTAGTTCACCAGGCTTGTCGCATTAAACGGCAGAAATGCGACTCGATTTAAAGGTCGAATTTGTGTCGCGTCGAATTAAATTGATCTCACCGGGGTCCGCAATTTACCAAAGAAACTCAAAGGGTTTGATTGACGTGGCTATTGTGAAACGTGCATTCCAGTAGTTCAAGGCAAGAATTTGACGCAATCGTTATGTTCAATTTCGTTATACTCGCTATTTTCACGGATCTTCAAGATCCTATTTACTGCTATAGACCAAGGTTTATGAACACGTTGGATTTACGTGCAGCTTTTTAAACTTTCTGCTTCTTAGAATATCGGAATTTGAAAACTGTTTGCTAAGAAAGGTTTGATACTGAAACCATAAAAAAGCTAGGAGAATTTCAAAGCCAAAACTCTTTCTAATTAAATACAACACATGTATCCCTACAAGTAATCATGGATCACGCCAAAGGATGTCACTGTCAAACGCATGCGTGAAAGTAAATGGCGCCACATTTGATTTGATGCGACAGACTTTTATTCGACGTTTAAATCCACTGTCGAATTTTGCCGTGTTACTGTCGAATTAAATTGAATTTAATTCGACGCGGCAGAAATGCGACCTTTAAACCAGGCCTTAGCGGTTAACTGTGAAAAAGCAAACGATAGAAGTATATTGAAGAACCACCCATGAATATTAATGACCTCACCTGCCGTTTCTATCTAAAAAGGACGTATCTTACATGTAGAACGTTTCCCTAATAACAAAAGCGTAGTTCTACCCGGGGGGCAAGGCTCCCTCACTCCCATCACTCTTTCCTTCCACTTCATAACAATTGGTGCTTCGCGCTGATTATGAGAGACCCACTGCTATTTTATTCGACCCTACATCACTGTGTCTAGCGTTCCCTGGCAAGGGGCTAAAACGCCTGCCTTTATGATGCCACCCCTATGCCCCTTTTCTAGTATCATCCTGTCTTGCCCGCAAAGATGCGGCCCAGGCAGCGCCAAGCGTAGACATAGGAGCCGGGATCACAGGGGGCACGTGCCCCTTCGTGGCCCTGTAATGAGAATGCCCCCTTTCAGCAAACACAGTTGCCCTTTTCGCATGTGAGAGTGGTCCTGAATGCAATTGCCCCTACATTTTTCAATGCTTCCTACGTCTCCGACGCCACTGTTGATATCGAGAAGGCAACAACTAAAAAGGAAATTGCCATGTATGAGTGTGTGCTAAACAATATGAATAATTTCCTTCATGATTCATCAACATGCTTACGTATTCCTGGCTGTTCAAGTTGCTATTAGCCAATCACTGAAACCATGTTGGCAAAATACAATGCCACAGGATGATAATGAATTCCTTGCTTTTCATGCATATTTTACGTTATTGTCAAACGAAATACAATAAAGCGAAAAATTAAAAGAGGCGCCACACCATATAAAGAAGGGCATAGTGCCCGGCTTCTGGGAATGCAACTGTTACTGTTTCAATAGATAGTAGTCATGGGAAGTCAAATGTTCAGCTCTTATTAGCAATTAGTGGTTAGAGTCTTGGCTTCATACAGTTGCTAATGCGTGCCCCTTGTAACTGCATGCGGTGAGGAACGATAACTTTATACTACTTAATTATACCTCTAGTATTCAATTGTGAATCCTGCAACTCTATAGAGGTGAAATTGCGAGAAACTAATAGGATATGAATGGTGTAGCTTCTACTCGCTTAGGTCTCAACACTTCAAGCCATCGAATTAAATTTCAATGTGGCAAAGTCTTGAGCCAGTCTTCCACAATTCGCTTCGACCTCTCTTGTTCATCAAGCAGAAAAGCGTTTGATTTTTGTTTTTCACGGTCTGTGTGGATTTTCAACTCTGTTTGAGTGAATCCACTCCCTGTTGTATCTAGCCTTTGCTTGCACTTTGCTTCAAAATTTTGCGTCGAAGCCCTAGATAAGCTGCCATCAAGAAGGGTCTCTCCTATTTGCTTCGTGTTTTTACCATAAAATTTCGCTTTCTGGTGTGGGGATGAAGAGTGCGGGGACCTCACTCCGCACGACCTTGATGGTTCTAACAAATTATTATTTACATCACGATGGATATTGTAATATTTTTCAGTGAAAAGCTGAACGATCACAACATCACTGCTAGATTTTTGCATCTCCGGTGTTGACTCGCTGCATTCGCCGTCATTGTTATTGCAGTTTCTGTCGGATTCTGTGCAATGACGCTGAGTTGTAACCACAGGCAACGTTACATTTTTCTCTGGGTTGTTACATGGATATAGGAATCTCTCTCGATGCCCTGAATGTAAAGAACTACCAGGTGTGTTGGGACTGCGAGTAGATATTGTTCCAGATCTTTTGCTCCTTGTTCGATTCCGTGTCACCAATGGTAAAGAAGATTGTTTTTGTATAATGTACCTTCCTTGCAGTGGAACTATCGAATGCTGCATGTTTGTGGCACTATTCTCTTTAGTCAATCCTCTCGTCCACGTATATTATGATATTTTCATTTGAATGACGTCAGTGTCTACAAAAACCTTTAAAACAAAACTGTTTTAACCATCATGGTGCTTGATGCCCTGTAACAGTGTTTCAGCCGCTGCTCTTGTAAATTCTTTAATTTACAATACATTGACGTATCCACCAAATGTTTATAGCAATGAAATGTTTATAAACGAGCAAATGCGGAAACGCATTTATTCTGCATAACGATGCATCTGGGATAATTAGCGCTCTCGACAGTCCCTAGATAAATACTTTTCCAAAGCAGAGTTCAATGAAAAGTTTGAAGAGGAAAAGGTGCTTGGCAACCTTGTGTTCTCTTTCAAATGCGCTTCTAGAGTGAGGACTCTGCGGGGGTGTCTCGTTGCGCAGTCACGCCATTCAGTGCAATGATCTCGGTGCAACAAAACGATAATAACAAAAATGGCGAATAGAGTTTTTCAAGTGGGCGACATTGAGCATGTAAGCACTTGCAATTAGCATCGGGAAGCAAGACTTGTAAGTTGCCCACAGTCATTATATTGACTTGATGGTATACTGTTGATAAGGGACCATGGATACTAGGCGAAAATCTGGGATAAAAATGAACTTAATCCGCCAGTTACTTGGCTCTTGCAGGTCAACTGACAGCCGTACACAATTTAGGGTTTGTTTCAGGAACATATCAGAAAACGAGGCATCACTGTACTGGATCAATTTCAAGGGAAAGCCAGTCTTCTATGGACGCATCAGAAAAGGAAAGTCATCAGGTGTAGGACTCGATATTGACACCTTTGTTTCTCATCCTTGGATTGCAGTGGATTGGAAAGAGCAGCAACCTCTTGCAATAAATTTTACGCTTGTATTTAGACCAATCACCACAGAAGACTTTTTACAGGAAAGCATCAAAGTAGAGAGATTGCGGGTAGGTTTCTTTCATTTTAACACTAGGGCAAGAATGATACCACATAGTGCAAGATGTCATGGTAGCTCCGTGGCCATTAATATGAATAACACGTAACCATAAAAATACATATAAAAACACGCATGAATAACTTTTACTAATAAATGCTTCTAAGCACTTCCAAAAGTTTGTTTCATATTGTAGGCTGGGATAGCCTAGAGCAATCAGATCAATTTTGCTTGTGGTCAAATAGAGAGTAATCTAAAAAATTTATCTATTTATTAAAGATTATTAAAATATTTTTAAGTTAAATTTCCCCAATGAGCCCGGTATCCAATATTGAACAAATCTACATGTTGAATAGAAAGAAGTAGGGGACTGGTGTACATGGGTTTGAAACTAACTTAGTTAAATCAACCAGTTTCATCAATAAAATTTAGAGTATATTCAAGAACATGTTTGTTAATGTCACTTGGAAGGTCTTCATAGCCATGCAGTAGAAGATCCATTAGGTCGTGGTTTGAAAGAATGTTAAGTTGAACAAATGGTCATACAGCTACTAGCACTGCACTGCAGATAGGTGCTTTGTAATGAATGAGTTACATCTCTCTTAAGCAATAACTGCTATTTGAATTTTGCCTCTTGAGTGTCTAGTAAGCTCCCTCTTTCCCCATTCTTGTATTACAATATGTATTATAGTATAGGGTTGCCACATCCATTTCAGGAAAAAATTCCTTGATTTTCCCTGATATTTTCAGTGAAATGCTACTCATTTTCCCTTGATTTTCACTAATACTCTTATAACCCTCAATTACTATTTAATCATTTGATTGGACAGATATAAGGTGTTGGAGAGCCTTGACCCAATTTTTGGCTGTTCAAGTTTTTGGTTTCATATCAAAGCAAAAATGTGCTTCATAATGATTTCATAGAAGGACAATACACAATGCATAATTTTGCAGCTATCACACTCAACAGGATGTGTAATTGAGTGAGCATAGAAAAGTCACTACTCTTACACAAAACAATAAGAAATCAAAAACTTCCCTTATGTTCCTTGATTTTATAGAAAATGCTTCTTTTCCCCTGAGTTTCCCTGATTGTAAAGCCCTTGACCCCATAGGCATCAACCATGAAGATAAATAAAAGGATTTCCATTGTTATAACATATTTGCTACTTTTAGGCTCTCCAGCACCATCATGAAGTAGCTGAGGAGGAACAATCTGAAGAGATTTCACCATCACCAGGGGGCCAACATGTTGATGCTTTCATAACAGAAATAGGTATACCTTTGGTTTTATTTATATAATTATAGGGTGACAGACATCTGCTGTTTGAGAGCAAATTTATTAAGACAGGTTTTTCAGGATAACAGCATAAGGTTTACTTTTATACTTTCATTCCCAGATTTTGTCAGTTAATATAAATCAAACTATATACATCATAAAAAGACAAGACCCTTACATATGTTGCGGAGATTGGTAGTAACTGCTTATAAGTAGGGGATAACCAGCACAGCATTGGAGTATGCTAGCTAGCACTTTGAAAAGGGTACCATATTGCATTAGTAAAAGAGCAGTAGAAAAATTATTCAAAGGAAAACTTTAACAGGGGGAAGTGGCAATGAAAAGCAGCAGCAAGGAAGGTAGAAAGGATAATGTGTAGAAAGCTTATTACAATACTGATGTACTGACTTTTGTTGGGGATTCTTTTTAACAGTAGAATTTGCTTTCATTGCTCTATCATTTCATGTCATCAAGCTTATTTCCTTGAAATTTTTGACACAACATTAAGTATTTCTTCTTTCATTTCATAGTATTGAAGCTTGAAACATCATGCTGCCTGAAGGTTTGTAAATTATTTACACAACAAGAGGTAAAAGAACTTGATATACCAAAACACATCAAAGAGAAGATTGCTGATATATATGACTATTGGATATTAAAATGAGTAAGTCTACTTTGCCAAGCAGTACATTATGCAACTGTGAATCTAATGCTGTGAAGCTTTATGGATGATGCCAAGGATTCTTTCTACAGAATATCAAGCATGAAGGGCATGAAAATGACTTGCAAAGAAGCTTTTGTGAATTTTAGCTCATGTAGGCTTCACAAATGGGTATTTATTAAGATGTAGATAGTCAAAAGGGTCTCCAAAGAATTAAAAAGTGATGTAAAGATGTCTGACATTGCATTTTATTATTCAATATTTTGTTTGTGTCTAAGGAGTGTAACTTAAGTACTTTATTGTTAAAATTCATAAAAGGACAAATTAGCATTAAAAGGTAGGGTTGAATTCACCACCTTTTTGTGGAGCACACCAAGCAAGTTAAACCTAGCACAGATCATCTTGGTGTATGGTGTTTGTGTTAGTTACCCTATATAGCAGGAGTTGGGAAGCTTTTTGGCTGAGAGAGCCATTTAATTCTTATATGTTGAAATGTTTTTCCATGAGAGTCATACAATGGGATATTAATATCTCATGGGACCTTCAAATTCTCTGATTCTACACTAACTTGGTCAATGCTTTGTTGAGCTATATGACACTTGATGACAGCACTGGCGGTAACCTTGAAGAAATGTCTGCTAAGATTTGTCTGTGAGACAATGAGCCAGATGCAGTCTTAAAAAAGAGCCACATCTGGCTGTTGAGCCATAGGTTCCAGACCAATGCTATAAAGTATTCTCTTTAGGAGCAGAAATAACATCATTCTGTTTTAGCAAGTGACATTTCTATGATTTATATGCCATTAAAAGCACTCTAAGATGTTTGATCATTTTCTAGAGGTTAGCAAAGTACTGTTTACAAAAAATAGAAAAAATTATTTGTCATTCATGGTACACAACCTGAATTTCTCCAGTGACAGTCAATGGTGCCCCTAGCACAATGTTTTGGACACCCCAGAATTTTTCTGGATTTATAAGTCCAAATAGGCAATAAAAGTAGCCTCGATTACCAGTTTTTGTGGCTGCACTGGAAAAATTTTGGAAAATTTCAAATTAAGTTCCCCCAAAAGTTTACCCACATTGTGCCCTTGGTCCATACATATTACTGTCTTTACTTCAATCTCATGGATATTTGCTATTTATAAACCAAGTGAAAAATGTCTTCAATTTCTACAAATTCATTGGTGTGTTCATCTTAATTGACAAATGACCACACTCACCTGGATGAAAGAAAGGGTTACATTCTTCCCTCCTATAGCCCTATATGTTAGCTATCTTTTCAAATGTGCAACTGCCCTGAGCAACTTCTTTAATGGTTAAAGGACCTATTTATTGCTATCTTTTTTGCTTTAAAAATTCCTTTCCACATGTCATCTTTCATTGCTCTTTTAGAGCAAGAACTTTTCCATAAAAAGGCAATCTCAGAAAGACCTAGAGCTAACCTGGATTGGGCAAGGCATGGATGGAGCAATGAGTAAAATATAAAGTGTAGAGCACTTCTATATACTCCTTCAGTGAATTATTACTGGAGCAATGCCCTCTGCTCCTCCAATTTTTTTGGCCCTGATATTTTTATGGAGCAAAATATCAAATACAGCCAATTTCCAATACATTTGCTTCAATGTGGCGTCATTACTAATCCTTTTGAAATTACTAGCATTGTGAACAAATTTTCTGCAGTTTGGGAGGGGAGCCTAATGTGTACGACATCTATCCAACCAAGTTTAGAATTAAATATGTTATTTAGCAAACTGTGGAAAACAAAAACTCATTTGAGCTAGGACCTGATGGCATTGAACATAGCAAGATTCACAAGTTGCAAAAAAATGCATGCAGTTGCAACTACCATCCCCTTCCTTCATTCATTTAACCACCCTTGCTATGTTAACTTGATCAGGTGCTCACAGAAAAGTAATTTATTGAGAAACATGTAGTATGGAATAGAAATCTCTTGATTCTCTTTTGTACCTCAGTGATTGCTCTGTGACAATATTTAGTTTACATTCAGGAAATTTAAGAAGCTCCAAGCACATAAAATCAATGTATGTCTCGTTATTTTGCCTATTTCCTTCTTTTATTGTATTGCAAATGTATATGCACTACAGTAAGTCTCTGCATATAAGAATCTATAAAAATAGAACCTACAGGCTGCCTTTCCTGACTTATGCATCATGTAAATAAGAACCTTTTTCAGTCTGTTAAGAAATAGTTTCTTATTTCAAGAGATATTTGTTTAAGATAATTATGATTAAGAAGAAAGATACTTTTTAAAGTATTTTTGTTCAATTGCATATAAAAATTTGGGTTTTACAATCTTAAGCATTTGTTTATTGATGTGCACTGACAAATGAGATGCACCTTAAAGCTGATGAAGGGAAAAGCTTGCAAAGGAAATGCTCCTGTTATGTCAGCAATGAACCACCAGTCAGAATCCTACACATCTGCATTAAGCATTGATTAAGAAACTCGATTTGGCAATGTGTTTAACGCTATTGAAAAACAATTATAGCCCTGTTGGTTGTTGAATCTGAAATTCCATGGAAGTGTTTCAAGACTCTATCATTGAAATTAGAGGTTACCAATGCTACCAAGTGCAAGTGAAATGTTTGAATTGTTTTCTAGTCAACCGTCAAATAGGAACTTTTATGCCTTAGAAGTACTCTAAACGCCTCTCAGATAAGAACCTAATTAAGCCTGAACCTAAAAAATCTGGGTTCTTATAAGCGGGGGTTTACTGTACATCAGATATCAGGAACCTTTTTGGCTGAGAGAGCCGCGAAGCCCTTATATTTTTAAAATGAATTTCCATGAGAGCCATACAATTAGATATTGGTGTCACATGGGACCGCAAAATTGTCTGAGTTGATACTAACATGGCCAATGCTCTGTCGAGCTATATGGCTTGCGAGCTATAAGTTCCAGACTCATAGTTTCCTGACTGCTGTAATACACTATAGCCCAACCTTCTATGCATGTTGTCTGTACTTCATTGGATTGAGTACTTGATGAGGAATATACAGAGAAATTATTGCACAGAATACAAATGGCTCGCGAAAAATGCAGAGGAGGAGTTGCCGTTAATCCTCAAATAGGCCCCAACCTAAAAAGTCATTCGTGCGAATAAGCTCTCGCCCTGGAATAAATCCCCATGGGGCCTTTTTCGAAGAAAGCATGATTGCAGGATAATGTCTTATTTCAAGTAACCCCTGCAGGACAATAGCTATATAATATAACTTCCCTTGACTGGAGACAAAAAGCAAAATATAAACACGATTTTCGTAATGATAATAAATGAATTGCTATTGAATAATAAATTTCATTTGCGATATATCTTTTTCGTAATTTTTAAATTTAGTTAATTGAGAAAGTTATATGGTTTTTTAAGTCAACCTTTGAGGAAAATGCCAAATTTAAGCCCTCTCCAAGAAGCCAACCCCTAGTATATGCCCCTACCCCAACACTCATTTCTGCAAATAAATCCCGGGGGTTTATTCGAGGATTTACAGTATCTGATTGTGTTGAAGCAAATATTGTTGAACAGGAATTAAGAAGGCAAAATACTCAGGTGAAAAGCCAGTAAAATATTTTCTTGTTACAAATGGACGACTGGTACGAAGCCTTAAGTTTGAATGTTAAAATGTTTAAAGCATTATTTTACAACATAGAGGCCATTCACATATTACGTCACATTAATTTTGGCATTTTTTGATACCCACCAACCCCTTGTCACATTTTGTCAAAAATTCAAAACTACTCAACCACCCCTAATGTGTGACGTAACATTATGAATTTCAATAGCATATTTTTCTGCTTTCGTAATAGTGTGTTTATTATGTCATTTTGGCCTCAAAATGGCATCAAAATAGGATTGCCAGATCATCTTTCGACCTGAAGCCAAATTTCTTTTACAAAAGGGCCAAACTTGCTATTATGAAGCAAAATGTGCCAAATACAGAGTTGCTTTAAAAATGTGACAATGCAAAAACAACCCACCCACCCCTTGTCACACTTTGTCATAAAAATCAAAAGACCCTCCCACCCCCCTTGCATGACGTAATATTTGAATGGCCCCATAGATTACCTTTGCTAGGTAGCTACATAGTAAAAAAGTACCGTATCTCCTCAAATGAACGGCGCATCTCTAGCGAACGTCGCATTTCAAGTCCGATCAAACAAGAAACAACGCATAGTTTACAAGAGTTTTGTTTGCCTTCTATTAAAAAATTTTCTCAACAATTAAAGACGACATGAAAAGTGTGAACAAAAGCGGGAAATCCAAAACCTCCATCCCAACAATAAGCATCTCATTGTCAATCCAATTCAAGTTTCTGGGGCACAGTGCAGTCATGTCTTTCAAACATGTGGCATAGAAGTAGCTACGGATGGTCACAGACAGGCGTGTCGTGGAAAGAGGCTCAGCTCCTCTTCTTAAAATTATGAGAATGTTGGGGGGGGCACAGCCCTGAAAAAGGAGGATATAGGAAAGGTACGCCCCTATCAATTGAAGAAGAATGTTACATCTCTATGTTGGCTTTCTCCTTTGTTTAATACTTTCACATATAAAGCAGTTGTAAGCAAATTGTTGCCTGAACTTCAAAAGTGGACGTGGCCAATATATTTCCTACAACAGAGCCCCCTTTCTGGCACTTTTAGGACGACACAAGTGGTCAGACAATGAGTAAATCCATTCTTTTAAAATTATTCGCCTTTTTCAACTGGTACTGTTTAATTGAAACAGGGAATGTAGGCACTGGATGAAAATCAACTATGAAAGCTTTCATTTCATAAACGAGGACTATGATGGAGACAGTGATACTGATACTGATATTCTGTGATATGTTTCACACGATCATCCCTCTTTTTTGACATTCAAAATATTTTTCACACATTCTTAACTAAGCTTATCTGGGAAAAGAAAACACTGTGTAAAGTTAAATTTCTCAGTTTGAAATGAACGCCACCCTCCGATGAATGCAGCCCCCTAATGAACACCGCATCACAAAGCTGAGTTTTTTCAAGAGTGCCGCGGCGTCCTATAGAGGCAATACAGTAATCATGAAATATTTTAAGATGAATGAAGGTGCACTAACGTAAAGCTTTCCCTAGAGCTACTTGTACAATTTTGAAATAATTTTTTTGGCAATACACAGCAAAGTTTAAAAAGCTATTAAAATCAAAGCTATTACAATCACAGCTATTAAAATCAAAGCTATGAAAAGCTTCCTTTGAAAAGAATTAACTAAAATCTACTAAAGATGTCACTTTGAACAAACCCCAGGCCATCTATGTATCAAGTCATTAGTTTTAGAGAACTGTCATAAAGTATGGGGGGAAAGGGATTCAAAAAGATCACCAATACTTGGAGGGAAAATTTTTTGTTAGCAGATCACTTCACACAGTTTCTTTATCACCCTTAGAATTTTAACTAAAATACTGATATACAAAACATACATTCAACTGTACCATCCAAAGCAGGAGGGGATGGAAAGTCATCTGGTCCCCACTTTTAATGGCACCTTCAATTCTTTAGCTGTGAGAAATTAAAAACTCAAGCTAGTTTGGTGCCATGCAAAGCAAACAAGCTCCATTTCTTGAAATCATTCTGGATAGAAGCATCATGCATTTATCAAACCTGACGGGCAAGTAGTGCTCTAAGGGTTTTCCCACTTATAAGGATTGTACCTTGGCGTGCTCTATTTGAGGGTAAATTGGGACCAATAAAACTATCCTTCGTTCTGGCATTTGGCTACATAAATTTATTGTGAAATTTCAAGTCCCTTCCATACTGGTCCGTTTTATACGATATGACGGTTCCCATAGGTAGTATGAAAATAAGTTTGAAGTCTAATACCATAGTGTGTTGTTATCTTTCGACGATAATTCCTTCATGGAATTATTACCTTCTTTCAGTCGTGCCATTGTGTGTAGTTCAATCTAGGGGAATAGTGAATTTTGCCATTACATACAACTGAATGCAGTCTACTAAAACATGGACGAAGCGGCAGGACGAACAGAAGATGGATGATGGATAGACGAACAGAAGGAGGGATGGACGGATGGATGAATCGATGGACGGTCGGATGAATGGATCGATGAACGGATCAATTGATGGATCGATGGATAGAGGGGCTGATGGAGGGACGGACAGATAGATGGGTGAGTGGATGGATGGTTGGAAGGAGGGACGGATAGATGGATGGCCTTCGTTACGCCACTGCTATTATTCTCATGTATTATAACAAATATTATTGCCATCATATTAATGATTTTCAGCCATTAAAGAAAATACAAAAGACTGGCATTGCACTAAGCCAGACAGGATGCTATCCACAGGGATACCAGAGCATATTTTCGAGTGAGGGGGCTGGGGACGAGTGACATTCTCATATTGGGCGTGAAAGTGAGGGTCATAGATGGGGCTCCATAGAATTTTTATAAGTATGCCATTAGACTGCAAAAGAACCTTTTTTGAATGGTAAAATACATTCTATCTTAGATTGGATAGGCTACCTATTGCTTGACATCATAAAATAGTGAAAAAGTGAGGGGTTGCAGCCCCCAAGCTCTGGCTCCGGCGTGCCTGATCCATGCGCATAGCCGCCCATGCCACTCGAAACCCTTACGAAATTAATAATAGTGGGACCTCATTTTAGTTTTCACACAAAGAAATGAAAAATACGTGTCTTTCCAAAGTCTGAGAGCCCCTTGGGGTCCCATAAGCTTGGGGGCTATATCATGCAGGGCCTCATTTAAGACAACTTGGCTATTGGAGCAAAACATGAGACAGGGCCCATGTTCATACAGATAGCAAATAGATATGCTGAAGCTGAACACTAACGCATCAAAGGGTTGTATGACAAACAATTCTTTCCATATTTTAAACTTTTTTGTGCTAATGAATGTCTAGGGCGCAAATTGACTAGCAAAACATTCAGAGAAAACCCAAATTAAGCTTTAAGCTTTCAAATAGCAAAGGTTAGTCAATCTGAAGCAACTTAGTAAGCTGCATCAACTAAAGCAGAATATGTCTCCTTCTTGTGGAAATATTTTGAAAATGCCAGTGGTAGGATTTAAGAAAAATCTATTTTCTACTTGAAAATGCAAAGAACTCCTAGGAAAAACCAAATACCACTTGCAACACCAGCTTTTTGTGAGAGTTGCACGCCTTCACAGCAAAAGGCCTGTGATTCTGTCTTTGCTTTCGAAACTGATCAAAAGTTACTTTCTTTTCATTTTCAATTGTCGTTTGCGCGTTTTGATTGGTGATTGATGGTGCAAACAAATTAGCTGATTGGATGGGGAAATCCCCCCTTTTTGGCCCTGATAAACTGCTTTATTCAAGTGCTATAAAGTGAACAGTCACGTAGAGCTAAATTTTCAAAATAATTTCAGCCTATTTTCAATTTAAACATAATGCATAAATAGCACGAAACCCTGTATAACCTTTCTACATAATAATAACCTTTGGATGATAATAAACAGAAGGAAATAGAAAAAATTACCTGCTTGATCGTCTTCGGAACTCGATAGGAATTCTTTTATTTCCTTTACATCAACTTTCATTTCATTTACATCATCTTCAACTGCTTTAATGTCTTTAACAACTTCTTTAACTTCATCAACAGCGAATGGGTTGTCATCCTTTACTTCCTTGACATCAACTTTTACAACCTTAGCATTGCCCTTCGCCTTTCCAATGTTGTGTTCCACATCTTTAACAACATCTTTCACTTCTCCAATATTATCCTTCACTTCTTTAACATCATCTTTTACTTCTACAACATCTTGGTCTACTTCTTTGACATCAATTTTCACTTCTTCATCTTCCTTTAGCTCTTTACAAACAACTTTTGCTTCACTAACATCATCTTTCAATTCTCTAACATTATCCATTGCATCGTGAACATCTTCTTTTACCTTTTTAATACTACTCTTCACTTCTGTTGTACTAACTTTCAACTCTTTAACATTATCCCTTTCTTCTTTTATATCATCCTTCAGTCCTTTGGCATCTTGCTTCATTTCTTCAACAACTTTCGCCACTTCTTTAACATTACTCTTTTCCTCTTTAACATCACTTTTCAAACTCGCTGTATCAAGTTTCACTTCATTAGCATCATCTTTCATCTCTATGACATTATCTTTCACTTCTTTGTTATAAACTTTTAGCTCTTTAAGATTGTTTTGTGTTTCTCTAACATCTCCTTTTACTTCACTTACGACATCCTCCACTCCTTTTACATCATCCCTTACTTCTTTAACGTCACTCTTCACCTCTCTGACATCATCTTTAATTTCTTTGACTTCATCTTTTATTTCTTTGCAGTCGTCTTTCACATCTAATAAATCTTGCTGCACTTCAATAACGCCAAATTTCAGCCCAGTGATGTCATCTTCAACAACTTTAAGGCCTTTCGTCTGCGTTACATACTCATCTTTCAGGTCAGAAATAGCCCGTTCTATGAAGAAATACACCAAATGTGACAACATACTTTAATCAGGGGTGGCGCCAGGAATTCTCCGACGGGGGGGCTGACTCTTCCGACAGTGAGGCTAAACTACGGTTAATAAGGTAATATAAATGGCAAAAATCTTCGAAAAAACATTTCTTCACCTTATGAGGGGGCGGCTAGCATGTTCCACCGGTGGCTATTGCCCACCCTAGACCTCCTCTGGCGCCACCCCTAGCTTCATTAATATACACTCAGGGTATAAAAGTATGGCAACGAAAGGCCTAAAGATTCGTTTTCAAAAGTGGCGTATAATTCTGTTCGAAAGTTTGCAGTTGTTTCTCCATAGAAGCAATAGCTGATGTGGCCAAAACGAATTTATATGTAAATAAGTGCTTCTATTTTCGAAACATGCTAAATTTTTTCAGCTATTCTTTACTAATTTAAACAAATAAGGAAATATAATTATCAGACTACCTAAGAATAGCAATGAATTTGGAAAGTAAATGATGCATAGTGCAATATCTATAGATATCAAAATACTTTCAACTACAGTACAAAGTTAAATCGAGGAACAAGGAGAATGTGGCTATCTAAAACACTTTATTGATTAGAGGAGAAAAAATTGTATGCAAATATTATAGATAAATGAGATTTTCAACTATAACTATGATAAAATTTGTAGCTTCAAACTATCTTTCCATCGGAGCAAATATCAATACAGCTTGTGACAATAACTCTGCACCAAAATAGCATCAAAAACTACAAAAGAAAGGCTAAGGTATTGGTGACAACATTTTAAATTGTTGAGGGCCATCGTTTCCATGCTTTTGTACCCTGATTACATGACAAAGAAGCAAAATAATCCGTTGCAATAAAGAAACCATTAATTATATTGATCCATTGTTAATTACTGCATCAGACAGGCCAACCAAAGACAGAAAAGTTAGCTCAGGTAAATACGTGCATCCAGTGGTGGTTTTTACATTAAATGTGGCAACGGTGCTGAATTTTCCAAGTACTTCAGCGGTAGCCAAGACATTGCCAAGTACACATCTTCCTACTACAGAACGTTTATAGAATAATTGAGGTTCAGGCAAAAAAGTTGTTTCCTCATAAAATAACATATCTTTAGCCCTTGATGAACTACTTCTTCCAGGAATTTGGCAACTCGATGACATCTGGGTAGAACTTTACCCTCTCCCCTCAAGCAACCACCACTGCGGGCATCAAATTATTCATCAAAGTAGATGCTAAATGAAAGTTGGAAAAATGAGTAGCACTACTTAAAATTTTTATTCACATCATAGCCTTGAAAATTATAGCTAGCGTTGCAGTAAACGTGCACATTCTTCCTGCGGCGGTACAATTTCACTTCTTGTACAAGCTGTTTCTAGATTTCTCATTACAAGCAGTGCATTTGTGTAGCTGCTTTTCGAGTGAAAGAATTGTCAGGGGCAAAAAGATGGGTACTCTCAAGTGCCAAATAAAAGGAGGGGTCCTAATAGACAAGGAGTTGGAAAACATTCCGAAATTTACTAAACAAGGGGGTCAAAATAAACGGAGGTTGGAATTTGAGAAAAGACTTTAAATGATTATACAAGGAAAGAAAGAACAAAAACAGGTTGTCATAAAGCATAAAACTAAAATATATGCAGAAGTACACTATTTTGCCATGAAAATTGGATGTAAATAGTACTAACAAAGAAAGGAAATGAAATGAGGGGTTTGCAAAGAGAGTTAATTAATAAACTGGGGGTCTTAATAAGGTTCGGGGGTGAAAAAATCGACAAATTAATAAACGGGGGGGGGAGTTTTCTTGGCACCTAGGAGTAAGAGAATGTAAAATCAAAATCATTGATGTTGGGTGGAGTGGTAATTTTGGTACATCTCAAATGTATTATGGCTCAAGAAAGATTAGTGTTTGTTGTATTTCAACGATATCTACAACTGTTTCTAAAGTTCTGAGAATCAAGGGTATAGCGGTCTGGATGATTCGATATGGCATGACTCACAGCTACTATGATCCATCGCATGAAGATAACCTAAAGCTGAAAATAATAGCTAAAGTAACTGCATTCATGCCTTCGACTATATGCTAGAACTCGCTTGTTCAAAACACTGTCTCAGAAATCCATATCAGCAGTATGCCTCTAAACTTTCCCATTAAAATTCATTCATGAGTAAGGTCAGTACTCCATTCTAAAAGCTAATGGCTGAAATACAAGCTGATCAGATAAACACTGCATGCACGAAAGGAACTTGATTGGCTGCAAGGTCTATCATCTGATAAAACATAATAACTGAGTACTTTCTTTCAAACGATTTTCCTACATTAGACAGTAAGAAAGTAGTTAAAGTCATAGCCATAATTAATTCTGGCTTCGATAAATACTAATAACATTGAGACTTTAATACTCTTTCGAAGGTAAAACTAACTTTGGACTCTCAGACATATTCATGGACCACTAAGGTCCATGTTAACCCGGGTTGAATAGTACTGGCTTAAGATATTCACGCACAGGATATGGAAGTGCTGACAGTACTTAGAATTCTTTACGAATTTAGATGCTGATAGGGGGCTCAGTAAAACTTCTGGGGGCTTTCCAGCCACTCCGAGCATGGGCTTCACTTTTGTGTTTGATTGCAATATGGTGTACTTCATAAGATAGAAATGGTGACACGAGAGAAATATATAAGACTTACCCTCATTTCCACCAGACATTCGTCCTAAAAAGCAACACATCATTGCATTACTCTTATCCAGTAGTATTTGAAGTGTTTGTAGCATATATACCTTATTACATTAAATGTGTGGCATACAGTAATTAACATCATTTTGGGTTCGATTACGCTAATTAATGATCCACTTATTTGAGCACAGTGTTAAATTTTGTGACGTTTATTTTAGCACACCGTCATTAATGTGGCATTAATTTGTCCACCAGCGGAAGAATGGAGAACAGTAGAGACCTGGAAAGAGATAGGACGTAAGAAAAGTCTGCAAAAAGGATGATTCTAGGCGAGAAATGTCAAGTGACACAGCAATTCTTACAAGTAAATACAAGGAAGTTAACAAAGCAGTCAAACGCACAACAAGAAGAGATTAAAAAGTATACATAGATACGTTGGCAGAAGAAGTTGAAGATGGAGCCAACAGAGGAAATATGATAACTTTATATGGCATCACAAAGAAATTATCTGGAGACTTTGGTCGAAGTGGAGAAAGACCAATAAAGGACAAAACTGGTGCAATTCTTACCTCTGATGAGGAGAAGAGGGCACGATGGGCAGAGCATTTCCATGAAACCTTAAACAGATTGCCACCTGCAGAACTATTTGATTTCTCAATTTACGAAGAAGCAGTGGCCCTGTCGATAGATCTAGAAGAAATAACCCTTGAAGAAATAAAAACAGCTTTAAAAGGAATGAAAAGCCATAAAGCAGCTGGTGAGGACAATTTTGCTGCTGAGCTTGTTAAAGCTACCTCAAATGAAAACTTCATTTCTTGGTTAAAACTGTATAATTGTGTGTGGAAGAAAGAGAAGATGCCGTCGGACTGGAGGAGTGGAACAATTGTGAAATTGGAACAATTGTTATCAGTGCCAGGAAAGATATTTTGCAGTATCCTTCTTAATAGAATTAGATCAGCAGTTGACCGTGTTCTGAGAGAGGAACAGGCAGGCTGGGTTTAGACCAACGAGGTCTTGCATTGATCAGAGTCTTGCACTTAGAAACATTCTTGAACAAAGTAACGAGTGGCAATTCCCCTTGATCGTCAACTTTATAGATGTCCAGAAAGCAGCATCCGACATCTTTGGTCGCAAGGTTCTATAAATTATCATGGGGTTTTATGGCATTTCAATCAAAATTCATGACCTCATCAAAAATCTCTATGAGAACTCTACTTGCACCGTACTTTTAAATAGTGAAAGAACTGACCCATTCCCAGTAAATAATGGTGTTCGTCAGGGCTCCACCCTATAACCAAGCCTTTTCGGCATCGCTATAGACTTTGTCATGAGAACGACCAACGAAACTAAAACAGGCATTAAATGTAAAAATGATAACTGCTTGGGCGAATTGAACTCTATGCAGATGACATCTGTTTAATCAATAGTTCTGTAGCTGAAATGCAGGAGAAAGCAAAAGCTGTGAACAAACAAGCAAGCAAACTTGGTCTCATTATCAACAAGAATAAGACAGAAGTGATGAGAAACTTAACTGACAGAACTCCAATAACCTTGGATGGGACAAAGTTGAAAGAGGCGGATAATTTTACTTATCTGGGAAGCACTGTGGCCACGAACGGAGAATGTCTGATAGACATTAAATGTAGACTTAGCAAGGCTGTGTCAGTAATGACCAAGCTAGGCACAATGTGGAAGAATACATTAATGAACGCTATGTAGACAATGTGACGTTAATTAGTGTGAATCAAACTACGTTTTTTCGCTAATTGCGTTAATTAATATCACCAAATTTACAATTTTTTTGAAAAAATTGCATTAATTAATGACTGGTTCATTTAAGCCCCGTTATTTACTGTATCGCACACATTTAATGAAATAGAGTATTTAGAAAATGCAATCGAGTAATTATTATTAACACCTACGGGTGGAAATTAACCTGAAGGGTTAAAAAAGGGACAGCATTCTTGAAGACAGTTGGCCAGTTTGAAGCAATAAAAATTTTTCACATCACTTAGCCTTTAACAATCCATGAATGCCATTTTTATCACTGTAATACAGCCAGTTTAAACCATTTCCTCCCATCTCCCCCATCACACTGCTCTGTTGATGATAACTAAGGCGGTCAGATTTTTCACTTTATTTTTCAAAAGTTTTGACCTAAAGGTTTGAAATTTTGACCTAATTTTGACTTTTACGCATCCCCGATTCAAACCCTTCAGGACGGCTTTAGGTTAACACTCATTCCTGCCCCTTAGGATCTCTTAAATGTCATTATTTTGCGGCATTTCAGAAATATAGGTTTGAAATTGCACAGATGGCAAGACAAGCGTCTGAATCACTATGATATCCTAGAAAATAGAATATTTTCTGGAGAATACTTTCTCCGCCATGGTACTAAATCCCAGTAGCGTGAGTAGATAACAGTAAGCTGAAGAAATAAAGACTATTGAAAAGCGATCAGCCGCCACGAACATAGAAGCTCACCTGGCTCAAGACTATACAGTAAATAAACGTGCGTGCGTTGCACTCTGCGTTTGACTTTTTGACCCTATTCAATATTTTTGACTTTGTGCCAGAAAAATAAGATATTTAACTATATCTTGAAAAAAATTTGGCTTTTCGACTTTTCGACAGCCCTAGTGATAACCACCCGCACTCTCCCTGACTCTGGTCCCTTTTGTAACTTCAAAATAAAATGCAGGTACCCCACAAATTGAACACAGGCTGTGTTTCTAAGGGACCGGTTCCAATTGGAACAGTGACATTCCTGGTACGGATAGGCCTCGCGTTGTATGTGGGACCGCTAATCGGTTCCAACCGGATCTTCTTTCGAATAAGGTCCCAATTGGAACCGTGCTTGTGGAAACGGGTGGAACGGTTCCAAATGGGTCTGGATAGGAAGTGAGCGAAGTTCGAATTAAAGTGATTACTGCGCTTCTTCTACGATTCTTGCACACCTGCTAGGCAGATGTCTCCTGCGCAGTTTTCGAGTATCAGTTCCAAACGAAATCCGTCCCGTGGAAACGCAAGGCATATTCGTACCCAATTGTTCCAGTTCCAAATGACACTATCCCATGGAAACGCTGCCTAAAGTACAACTTTTAGTGCTCAATTGACCAAGATGTAGTTGAGAGAATCATGTCATTTTCAAAACAACAGCTTGGTCACATTAACAATTATGTCTAGAGCCAGTTCTCGGCCCACAACCCGTTACAGTTGATCCAGGGGCCGATGCCGGTGCACGGTCCAGTTGTTGGGGACCACTGCTCTGGAGTACGAAATAATTAGCGGGTGAAGATTATTGGAAGGGGTGGAAAGTTTCCTGAAAATTAAAAATTAGAGTTTTTGGAATAAATCCTGGGATTGGAAAAATAGAAACCATCCACAAATCGATGAGCTACTTTTCCACTTCCTTTCATATAGTAAGAGCGCCTCTCTTGCCTTTTGCTTGGGGGAGTAGGGGTAGCAAAAGTGCCTTTTTCAAATGCAATAGAATCCTTTTCAGACATTGATGTGATACGATAGGAAGAGAGAGCTATTTGTATGATGGTGAAATAAACGATATGACGCCCCTAGGAAACGAGAAAATATAACAAAAAGGTCACTATTCTAGTCGATGCCCTTTTGCTCCTGCTGGCGCCATTTTTTACTTTGTTTTACTAGTTAGTTTAAATTAGTTTTTACAACTATAGCTGCAACCAACTGTAACTAATGATACTAATGATAAGCCCCACTATCAATCTAACGTCCCTGCAAACCAACAATCGCGGGGATGATTATTTGGTACTCGAGAGTATTTATTATTCAATACTACATCACATTTCAAAAGACTAGAGAATGAGATTTACCGTAGGCCGGCTGTGATTTTGCAGATTCCGCAAGAGGAGGAACAATACCGCCTGAAATAGTAATTAGTCGATCACATGAATTAGCTCAGACTTGGATAAGGATAAAAGTAATAGTTCTTCAGTCATTCAAAAAGCTAGCAAAAGCAAAGCTAGCTAGGTTCCTATAGTAGGTAGTTTCCCAAAAAGATCCCTATGCTGGTGGATCCCCTTTTGCTCCTACTGGCGCCATTTTTACTTTGTTTTAATAGTTGGTTTTAATTAGTTTTTACAACTATAGTTTCAACCTACTGTAAATAATGATACTGATGATAATGCCCCACTATTGATCTGATGTCCCTGAAAACCAGCAATCTCGGGGATGATTATTTGGTACTCGAGAGCATTTATTATTCGATACTGCATCAAATTTCAAACGACTAAAGAATGAGATTTACCTCTGCAAGATTCAAACAAATCATCTAAGCCAGACAGATCTGAAAAAACAAATATTGGACAATTAAACAATTAGTGCAAACTGGTAACATCTCTGGGATTGACCTGAATGAAAAAGCGAGAGACCAGACTGGATGGCGAGCTCTTCTCTCTGTTCTTTGTGTACCTGACGCTAAAGGGAGAGTGTGTGTTTGTAAGTAAGTACGTAAGTAAGTAAGTAATTAAGTAAGTAAGTAAGTAAGTAATTAAGTAAGCAATTTGTACACAATTTGAAAAATATCCATAACCTCCGTAACCAGAATCATGCATCTCTTTGCTTAAATGTTTTCTCTCACTATAAATCATACCATTGAAATCTTTTTGACATTGTTCCTCAGCGCCGTCACCAAACTGTAATGCTCAGGAAAGGTATTTTGCAGTATCCTTCTTAATATGATTAGATCAGCAGTTGAACGTGTGCTGAGAGAGGAACAGGCTGGGTTTAGACCAGGGAGGTCTTGCATTGGTCAGATTTTTGCACTTAGAAATATTCTTGTGCAAAAATACTTTTCGAAGAGAAACTACAATTCTCAAGTTGACTATTTTTCTTGGGGGGAGGAATCCAAAAATAAAATCAAAGTCACTGAATTATAAGTGGAAAATATTCAAATTTTAACTAAATGTTGGATGCATGAATTTAGTATCACGAAGAGAGAAACAAAAGCTAATAACCTTCTATGCCATTCGTATAACATCTCAATCTTTTGGCAAGTTAAAGCATACCTACAGACCACTTTAAATTTCAAAAATGAAGATTGCTTTTTCTCCCATGTCTCCTACAATTTATTATCAAAATTCTTCTAAATTTTTATACGAAAGTCTTATTTTCAGAGGACATATGCTCAGCAAAGTCTTAGGATTACCTTCCTACCACAAATGTGTGGCTAATATCTATGTTGTAGAGAACAAAGTAGAATATGGCCATAATAATGAAGAAAAATGACATTTATTAATGCCATGCAAACAATGTGACGTTAATTAGTGTCAATCAAAATACGCTTCTTCACTAAATTATGTTAATTAATATCACCAAATTTACAATTTTTTGACAAAAATTACGTTAATTAATGACTGGTTCATTTAAGCCCCGTTACTTACTGTATTCCACACATTTAATGCAATAGAATGTTTAGAAAATGCAATCGAGTAATTATTAACACCTATGGGTCGAAATTAGCCTGAAGTTTCACAACAGAAACGGATCCATGATAACGGTTATTTGTAAAGTGACAAGGTGATATTTTGCATTAATTAGCTCAGGATTTGATAAAGTTGAGATTAATGATCTTTAGTAATTAAAAGCGCTTAATAGTATGAACAGTGATTGTTCATTTCCTTACCACAAAATGCAGAGTAAACATGTTTCACCTTCATCGATTGTGAAGATATTTGATCATTTTGAGGAAGTGCCGTTCTAGTTTTAATGCAGTGTTTCTAAACATTCTTTACCTTCGGGCCCTTTTTCCATTATTTTCATTGATGCACACCCCTCATCACCTATATGGCAAGAAAAGAAGCTCAACTTCACTATCAAAACGAGAAGTAGAGGAATACCTTCCTAGAACAAATGTATGACTAATATCTAAGTCGTAGAGACTAAAGTAGACGATGGACATAATAATGAAGAAAAAATGACAGTAATTAATGCCATGTAGAAAATATGACGTTTATTAGTGTCAATCAAAATACGCTTTTTCGCTAAATTACGTTAAGTAATATCACCAAACTTAATATTCTCGGACAAAAGGTGCTAATTAATGACTGATTCATTTAAGCCCCGTTATTAACAAGCATTTGGAAAAGGCATAGTATGCTAAACAATCGAGTAAATATTACTAACACCTATATTTATATCCATTTAATCATTGTGAAACACAAATTGGTAAAAATTTACCTTTCATCCGAGAACGTAGCTCAAAACCTGTACGTGTAAAAGAACAAGGCGATATTTTGCATTAATTAGCTCAGGATTTGATAAAGTTGAGATTAATCATCTTCAGTAATTAAAAATGCTTGATAGTACTAAATCTGATTTTTCATTTCCTTACTACAAAATGTGGAGTAAACATATTTCACCTTCATAGATTGTGAAGAGTTTTGGTCATATTGCGGAAGTGCCATTCAAATTTTAATGCTGCGTTTCTAAACCTGTTTTACCTACGGACCCCTTTTGCATTACTTTTCATTGATGGACACCCCTTCTCACCTATATGGCAACAAAAGACGCTCAACTTCACTATCAAAACAAGACGGGGGCTAGTCGATAAATTACGTAAGGGTTATGCCTTCATGGAGGAACGTGAACATATAGTAGTTGTAGTAGCCTCTGATGAGTGACTGATGGACTTTTGCATTGAGTTACGTAGTTTCAAGCTTAGAGGGAAAAGTAAGAGAACAAATTTGAATTGGACATTGATCTTGGTATATAGCAAAGCAAACATTTTTTAATAATCAAATGCGTTCAGATGTGGGATTACTTCATGGACCACTAAAATATCACCTTGGACCTCCAGGTTGGTAAATTCTGCCTGTGCACTCACAGACATATTTCATGGACCCCTAGGATCCATGTTAACCCTGGTTGAATAGTACGTGCTTAAGATATTGACGCGCAGGTTATAGAGGTGCTGATAGTACATAGAAATATTTAAGAATTTAGATGCTGATAGGGGGCTCAGTAAAAATTTTGGGGGCTTTCCAGACACTCCGAGCACGACTTTCACTTCTGTGCTTGATTGCAATATGGTGTACGTCATAAGGAACAAATGGTGACATGAAACAAATAGATAAGACTTACCCTCCTCTCCACTAGAATCTCCTTCTAAAAAGCAACACATCATTGCATTACTCTTATCCCGTGGTATTGAAGTGTTTGTAGCATATATACTTTATTACATTAAATGTGTTGCACACAGTAATTAACATCATTTTGGGTTCGATTACGCCAATTAATGATCCATGTATGTGAGCTGAGTGTTAATTTTTTTTACGTTGATTTTAGCACACCTTTCATTAATGTGATATTGACTTGTCTGGAGATTATCTAGAGACTTTGGTAGAAGTGGAGAAGGACCGATAAAGGACCAAACTGGTGCAGTTTTATCCTTTATTGTCAGTTTTGTCCTGTATTGAAATAGAGTATTTAGAAAATGCAATCGAGTAATTATTATTAACACCTACGGGTCGAAGTTAACCTGAAGGATCAAAAAGGGGACAGGATTCTTGAAGACAGTTGACCATTTTGAAGCAATAAAAACTGTTCACTTCACTGTGCCTTTAACACTTCATGAATACCATTTTTATCACTGCAATACAGTTAGTTTAAACCATTTCCTCCCATCTCCCCCATCACACTGCTCTGTTGATGATTACTAGGGCGGTCACATTTTTGACTTTGTTTCTCAAAATATTTGACTTAAAAGTTTGAAATTTTGACATAATTTTGACTTTTACACATCCCCGATTCAAACCCTTTAGGAAGGGTTTAGGTTAGCACTCATTCCTGCCCCTTAGGATCTCTTAAATGTGACTATTTTAAATCATTGAAACCAATAAGTATTGAGTTCGAATAAGCGGGGGGTTGGGGAAAACTTCGTGCAATAGAATCCTTTTCAGACATTGATGTGATACAACGGAGAACAAATAAGCTCTATAAATACACAATATACTATGGGAAGAGAGAGCCATTTGTATGATGGTGAAATATACGATATGGCGGCCCTACGAAATGATGAAATAAAAATGTCCCTAAGAGGTGTCTTTACTAGGCAGTGTCCCAAAAATGTCCCTATGCTATTCGATGCCCTTTTGCTCCTGCTGGCATCGTCTTTTCTTTATTAATAGTTGGTTTAAATTAGTTTTTAAAACTTTAGTTGCAACCAACTGTAAATAATGATACTAATGATAAGCCCCACTATCGATCTGACGTCCCTGCAAACCAACAATCGCGGGGATGATTATTTGGTACTCGAGAGTATTTATTATTCAATGCTACATCACATTTCAAAAGACTAAAGAATGAGATTTACCTCCGGTCAGATCTTCAATTATTTTATCAGGATAAAGAATATCATCTGAAAAAACAATTAGTGGATCACATGTACTAGCTCAGGCTTGGATACGGATAAAAATAATAATTCCTCAGTTATTCAAAAAGCTAACTGTTACCAAACTTAATATACCACAAATGTTCCATCTAATTCATTTCATATATCACTTATCATAACATATGCTTATTGTAATAAGGAATAATTGTGATATTCATCAGGAATTTAGAAAAGGAAGTTTAATTTGCAGCAAAGAGGTACATGATTGTACAATAAATTTGTCTCTTTCTGGCTTTCAGCAACTTTTAATGATTAACATTAAAAGAATAGCAAAATATAGAAAAAGATATGGAGAGTTTGTACGCCTGATACATCATTCAATAAAGGAAATTGTGTGAATGAAGTGTCTTTTTTAACGAAATGGTTAATAACTTGCGAATATCCTACTCCAATCTTTCCCCTAAAAGACATCTTCAACATTTTCAGCGGCTATCACTGTGGCCATCTCCATAGTACGAACGCAGATTTTCAAAACTTTAGACCAACATTCCCCCTCCTGTGAAAACATAGGCTTTTCAGACCACCCCCAGTCTATGCACTTACTTTCAAGTTTAGCCATCACCCCTACATTAGCTTTCAGTGTTTTGGCACTTTTGTCATGTTTCTAACAACAGTTGAGCAAAGAAATTAAGAAGAATCACGATTTTTACGAGTTTCTAGAACAGCTGCCTCCAATCACTCCTATTTTTAGATCGACGCATATTCTTGCAGTCTGATTCAGATTACGTCAAGCTGTAAGCATTTTGACAAATTAAAGACTGCATGAAAAAGACTATGACTTTCCAGAGACTCCGAGCACGGCCTTCACTTCTGTGTTTGATTGCAATATGGTGTACGTCATAAGAAGGAAATGATGACATGAGAGAAATAGATAAGACTTACACTCCTCTCCACTAGAATCTCCTTCTAAAAAACAACACATCATTGCATTACTCTTATCCAGTAGTATTGAAGTGTTTGCAGTGTATATACCTTATTACATTAAATGTGTGGCATACGGTAATTAACATCATTTTGGGTTCAATTACGCCAATTAATTATCTATTTATTTGAGAACAGTGTTAATTTTTGTGAAATTGATTTTAGCACACCGTTCATTAATGTGATGTAATTTGTACACCAGCAGAAGAATGGATAACAGAAGAAATCTGAAAAGAGATAGTACGAAGAAAAGACTGCAAAAAGATGATTCTCGTTGAGAAATGTCAAGTGACAGCAATTCTTACAAAATTAATACAAGGAAATTGACAAATCAGTCAAACGCAAAAAAAAATAAAAGATAAAAGAGCATACATAGATAAGTTGGCAGAAAACGCTGAAGATGCAGCCAACACAGGAAATACGAGAACTTTATATGCCATCACAAAGAAGTTATCTGGAGACTTTAGTCGAAGTGGAGAAGGACCAATAAAGGACAAAACTGGTGCAATTCTCACCTCTGATGAAGAGAAAAAGGCACGATGGGCAGAGCATTTCCATGAAACCTGAAACAGATTGCCACCTGCAGAAATAGTTGATTTCTCGATTTACGAAGAAACAGAGGTCCTGCCAATAGATCAAGAAGAAATTATCTTTGAAGAAATAACCAAGGCTATAAAAGGATGAAAAACCATAAAGCAGCTGGTGAGGGCAATATTGCTGCTGAGCTGGATAAAGCTACCTCAGATGAAAACCTCATTGCTTGGTTACAACTCTATAATTGTGTATGGAAGACAGAGAAGATGCCGTCGGGCTGGAGGAGTGGAACAATTGTGAAAATTCCTAAAGAGGGTGACTTGTCTGATTGCAACAATTGGAAGGGCATAACACTGCTATCAGTCCCAGGAAAGATATTTTGCAGTATTCTTCTTAATAGGATTAGATCAGCAGTTGAACGTGTGCTGAGAGAGGAACAGGCTGGGTTTAGACCAGGGAGGTCTTGCATTGATCAGATTTTTGCACTTATTAACATTCTTGAACAAAGTAACGAGTGGTAATCCCCCTTGATCGTCAACTTTATGGATTTCCAGAAAGCAGCATTCGACAGTTTTGATCGTCGCAAGGTTCTATGTATTATCAAGGAGTTTTATGGCATTCCAATCAAAATTATTGACCTCATCAAAAATCTCTACGAGAACTCTACATGCAACCGTACTTGTAAATGGTGAAAGAAGTGATGCATTCCCAGTAAATACTGGTGTTCGTCAAGGCTACATCCTATCACCAATCCTTTTCTGCATTGCTATACACTTTGTCATGAGAACGAACAGCGAAACTAAAACAGGCATTAAATGTAAAGAGGATAATTGCCTAGGCGAATTGGACTCTATGCAGATGATATCTGTTTAACCAATAGTTCTGTAGCTTAGATGCAGGAAAAAACAAAAGCTGTGAGTAAACAAGGAAGAAAAGTTGGTCTAATTATCAACAAGAATAAGACAGAGGTGATGAGAAACTTAACAGATTGAACTCCAATAACCTTGGATGGGACAAAATTGAAAGAAGCAGATAAATTTACTTATCTTGGAAGCAATGTGGCCATGAACGGAGAATGTCTGATAGACATTAAATGTAGACTTAGCAAGGCTGCGTTAGTAATGACCAAGCTAGGCACAATGTGGAAGAATAAGTCCATTGTAATAGTCTGACCCCCAATGTAATTGATTTAAGTCTTATTTGTTGAGTTGAATTGTTTTAGGAGTAATTTTGAGAAGTGGAAACGAAAGCACACACTTTATTTTCCATGCGTTTAAGGATACGACAAATTGGCGACGAGGAAAAACATTTCATTTCGATTGTGCAAGTTCAAATGGCACAAGCAGTGGCCTTACAACCCGTTCCTGAATTTCACCCTGATGAGGAAATTGGGGCCAGCCTCTCGACAAGATGGCGTGATTGGCTGTCTGATTTCGAAATGTTTCTCGATGCAAGCGGTATAACTGATTCCAAGCGCAAGAGGGCACTATTACTGTATCAAGCAGGCTCTCGCGTAAGGGAAATCTTCAAACAATTACCGGATACCGGAGCTGATGCAGACTTCGACACTGCCAAGGAAAAACTTTGCCTGTACTTCGAACCACAAAAGAACCCCAGGTTTGAAGTTTATCGTTTTAGACAGGCCACACAGGAACAATCTGAAACTCTAGATAAGTTTCACATGCGCCTAAGAACCCTTTCTCAAACATGCGAGTTCACCGATACCGACTTTGAAATAGAAGAGCAGATCATTATCGGGGGAACCTCCTCTAAAATTCGTAAGCAGGCCCTGTGCGATCTCAATTTCAAAATGAAAGATATGTTGCTTGAGGGACGTAGGGATGAAAAAAGTAAATTTCAAGTGAAAGATATAGAGTCAAAGGATAATAGTGTTGCTTTTGCCCAAGCAATTTCCCGAAGTTCTCATCGTAACGTTCCAAGTAAACAAAAGGCCTTAAAATGTCAAAACTGTGGCGGAGCTTATCCTCACACAGGCCCATGCCTTGCTAAGGGAAAGCAATGTCGTAACTGCGGAAAATTCAACCATTTTGCGGGTTTTTGCCAAGGGAAGAAGTCAGCTCAAGTTTCGGGACGCACTTCGAAATATGTGTCCAAGGACAAGAAAACTGTCCAACCCCTGAGCCATGACATGGAGAGCTTATCTGACGAAGATTATTTGCATTCAGTGACCAGAAGTCACTCAAAAAGCCCCATTGTGAAAGTCACGTTATGCCAACCAGGGTTGCCAGATGGTATTTACCAAAGAAGGCCAAACAGGGAACAAAATCAGGCCAAAATGCCCAAAAAAGGCCAAATTAAAGTACCCTCAAATATTCAATTGCGCATACGCAAAATGTGATAATGCGCATGCGCAGAAGGTGATTTGCCTGATATGCCTTCAAAGCAAATGCAAACGAAATTTTTTCCTCTTTCTGTAACACCAACCAATAAAACAAAAGAATTAAATCAAAAATAAACATTCTATCACTGTGTCGTGTGCTGTGCAAAGATGAATAATTTTGTCTCTAAATATCAGTAAAATTGAGTTCTTCATCGTTTTCATCACGATTACCAGGCTGCTTGCCATACAAGCTTGAGTTACACAGTTCTAGCATTTTCTGTGATACCAGAAAGTCCTTGCAACACTTTCCCTGGAACTGTAACTCCGTCCGGATACGAACAATTGCTTCTAGCATGGTAGAGGACATCTGGTTTCTTGGTTTCGTTTTGACAGCTGTCACATAAGAAAAAATTCTTTCTACCACAGCATTACTGGTTGGAGTGGTCATGCATGATAGAGCATATTTTGCCAGTTCCTGAAATGGCTTTTCTCCAAGTGTGTTTTTGTACGAAAAAACCGATACCCAGAACTTTTCAGCATTTACAGGAATCCCATCTTTAAAAACTGTCTGTGAGGCCCAGTCCACAAACTTTATCTTCCTGTATTGCTCGTCAGTCTTTGACATATCTTCACCGTGAATAAGGTGCTGCATTGGTAGCTGTGCTAGTAGAGCAAAATCAATTTGAGCCAAAACACGAGATGGATGCAAAAACGATAAAGTGAGGAACATTTCTTCAGAACAAGGCAATCGTTTGCTGACTTGACGTTCTGCTTCTAACAGCATCTGAAGTCAGCGGCTGTCCATCTCGTTTACTTTTTGAACAACAGTTGAGTTGTTGTTGGAAGAGTAGATCAAATAATCTCGTTCATAAATGTATTTGGCACCAAAATCCACCATTTCAATGGGGATATTAGAGCCATTCGCAAAAAATAAGCGGCTCCTCAAACTTGAGGGAAACAGATTCAACTCCTTGTACATGTCATTTGGATCGATCTGCGTTACTTGGAAAAAGGCATTAACTCTTTCGAATTCATTGACAATTGGTGAAACAAAATGAAAGTAAAGTTTCTTTATGTCATCTTTCAACATCTCGCCAATCAGTTTGGCTTTGTATCGAGCAGAAGAATCCATTTCAAGCTCTACAATCGAAAAATATGTCTTGAGCTCTTCCCAACTCACCAATATTTTGTAAATCAGCTTACCACGGACAAGCCACCGGGTCGTTGACATCTTCTGGAAAGCACTACTGAAACTTACCCTCTCGTCATCTCCGCTGATTGTTTCAAAGAACACTGTTAGAAAACCACCTCGGTATTTCACTTAAAAGGAATCCTAAGTTAGAGGGAAGCTTCTCAATTGCGTGTTTGATATACAATGCCAACGAGTGGCAGATACACCTCAGCAAAACACAATTTGGAGAAGCATTCCGAATTCTAGACCACACAAAATTGTGTTGTCCCACCATTGCAGACGCCCCATCACTCCCAAATCCAATGCAATCTTCTAATTTTAATCCGGCATTCTCTAAACTGGATTTCAATGAGCTGAAAATATCTTCACCTGTTGCAGAAGTGATTGGAATTAGCTCAAGGAATGATGTTTTGATACGCTCTTCCTTCTCGCTGAAATAGCGAACAGCTATGCACTGGTGTTTTGTGCAAGAAATATCGGTTGAATCGTCAATCATGACTCAAAATTTCTTTCCAGCGATATCTTGGCACAATTCTTCGTGCAGTGATACCGATATGAAGTTCTTTATGAAGCTGCCGCATTTGGTTCGATGAAGTTTCAACTCTTCTAATCGGCTACCTCTACCGTTCTGGACAATAATTTCTCCAATCTGGTCTATAGACCGGATAGCACAGTGGCATGTTATTGCGACAGCAAACTTCAGCTTGATGTTTCAAGATCTCATTTTCCTTTCTTGAAACCATGGTAATTTTTCTGTTTGATGAGGTCGCACCAGTTACGTTCTTGTGTTTCGTTGAATCTTCATGCTGCTTAAGATTGTACAGTTTAGGGTTGATATTAACTTTGCAGAAGGAGCAAAATGCATTATCTGCACCATCTTCAGCCCTTTTAACCCAAGGGTGTCTCTTCACCCATTCAGGTTTAAACTTTCTTGTATTATCATAATATCCCTTCCATTTATTCCCTTTGCTTTCCTTGCTCAAACTCATGACTAAAATAATTTTGTTAAATCACTGAACTAAGAATGGCTCAAATTGTTGTTAGATTGAAATAAAAAATGCGAAAGCAAAGACAAAACATCATCGACAACAGGAAATGGCAAACAAAATCATCCCACGATTGTCAGCAAAGTGTGACAGAATTATGAAAGCAGCTTAATAACCGGAAATAATAAGAAAGTGTGAACACTTTTCCTTCAAAGAACTTTTTGTTCGAAAGGACGATTTCAATATTAGACTGCAGGGTGTGTAGCATATTAATACAATTTAAGATTAGTTTCTTATTTTGACTCAAACAAAACTAAAATTTATCCTCAAGAAGTCTGTCAAAAAAGGCCAAAAAGGCCAAATTTAAGTAGTAGGCCAAATGTGACTTTTCCAGGCAATTTGTCTCTAAAAAAGGCCAAAATCGAGAAATTTGGCCTGAAAAAGGCCAATATGGCAACCCTGATGCCAACATTCATTTGAAGCCACTTTTGACACTGGCGCGACCATTAACGTCATTAATCATGCCACATTTTCAAAAATGACTGGTATTAAGTTACAGAAAACAAACACCCGAGCATTTGCCTTTAATACACTTCATCCAGTCCAATTCCTGGGAAAGTTTGTTGATGTCGTGGAGACAAGAAAAGGGCGTATGACTACTGCCACTTTCTATGTTGTAAAACCAAGCCCTGGCAACAATAACACTTCCAATCTTATGTCGTTGCAAACAGTGCAAGAATTAGGCCTTGTCAGCCTACACATAAACAAGATTACTACTGGAGAAACTGCGTTCGATAACACTGTAAATAAACACAAAACAGTTTTTAAGGGCCTAGGATGTTTAAAAACAGACCCAATAAAGCTTAGTATAAATAAGCAACACCCACCAAAAGCTCAACCAATGCATCGAATTCCTTACCACATGCGAAAGAAAGTGGAAGACGCGTTGCAAAATTTGGAACAAGAAAGGATTATCGAGCGTATACCCGAAAATGAGATTACCACTTGGGTGTTCCCAATCGTAGTAGTACCAAAAAAGGATGGGCGTGTCTGCATTTGTGTAGACATGCGTCTCGCGAAAGAAGCAATAGAGAGGGTTCGACACCCCATCCCAACTGTGGATGATGTTAGATTTGCACTGAATGGGGCACAGTTCTTTGCAAAACTCGATTTGCAACAACCATATCATCAACTGCCACTTCATGACAGTAGTAGATATATTACAACATTTAACACCCATGTTGGATTATTTCGTTACGAACGACTTGCTTATGGCATAAATGCATCTGCCGAAATTGTTCAATATACTTTACAAATCCAACTACAAGGTCTCAAGGGCGTCAGGAACATTGCTGACGATATAATAGTCTATGGGAAAACTCTCGAAGAGCATGATGAAAACTTGGACAGGTGTCTAACGCGTCTTGAAAGCAGAGGACTGACGTTGAATTATGAGAAATATCATTTGCTAAGTCGTACCTTGGAGTTTTTCGGGCCAATCTTTAGTAAAGAAGGAACATACCCAGATCCAAGACATGTAAACGATGTTGTCAATGCACCTGTTCCAAGAAATGTACACAAAGTACGCAGTTTGTTGGGTATGGCAAACTATAGCAGTCGCTACATTGCTGATTTTGCTACAATAACGGCACCTTTGAGAGAACTGACGAAAAAGGATGCAAAATTTCAGTGGACAAATACTCAACAGTCAGCTTTTGATCAACTTAAGAATGCACTTACATCAGCACCCTGCATGGCCTATTTCGTTAAAGGTTAAAGACAAAGAAACATCATTACTTTTAGATGCTAGCCCAGTAGGAATATCAGCAATTCTGTCCCAAAAGCCAAGGCACTCACAACAAGCTCCAAAAATAGTTGCATATGCAAGCCGCTCGTTAACAGCTGTTGAGCAAAGGTACTCTCAATCCGAGAAGGAGGCCTTAGCCATTGTTTGGTCTGTTAAAAATTTTCATTTGTTTTTATATGGAGCAGAGTTTACACTGATTACCACAAGCCTTTAGAAATCATCTACAGTCGTAAAACCTCTCAACCGTCAGCACGTATTGAGCGCTGGGTACTGCGCCTTCAGTCTTACTCTTTTAATATTATTTACAAATTGGGAGCTGACAATCCGGCTGACTTTTTATCAAGGCACCCTTCCTTAGCTTCAAACGATTGCCACATGAAACAGAAGAATATGTCAATTTCATCGTGAGCAGTAGTGTTCCAAAGACACTGACTTTAAAGGAAATATCAGAAGCCACAAATGAAGACACAACTTTAAAGGGACTTCGAGCTGCTATTCGTTCCAATTGCTGGAATGGCGATATTGTTCAGAAATATCGACCACTCAAGGATGAATTAGTAGTCAGTGAAAATAATATTATTTTACGTAGAACAAAGATAGTACTTCCACAATACCTACACCAACGAGCAATTGATATAGCCCATGAAACACACCAAGGCTTGTCAAGACCAAAGTCACTCTTGTGTGAAAAGGTCTGGTTCCTTGGAATAGATTAACTTGTCAAGAAAATAATAGATTCTTGTCATGCATGCCAAATAGTGGGCATGCCAAATAGTGGGCAGACCATCTCCTCTAGACCCAATTCAACCGTATACAATGCCAAAGGGACCTTGGCATCATCATCATCATCATCATCATAACTTACATTTAACGACACAGTGGTCGATGCAAACGTTAACACAACATTAATTCACTGAGATATATGTTTTGCATAAATCAAAGAATACGTCTGAATTTGCTTGCTCAGTTACATTAGGTGGAAGGCTATTCCATAATGGTACAATAGAGTAAAAGAAAGAGTTTTTAACAACGTCAACACGAGCAAATTTAAGAGTGAGTTTTTTCGAATGGGAATTTCTTAAGCTACTGTAGGTGTTTTTTTCAAAATAGTCAGAAGGGTTTAGGGCAACTTGGTTGGAAAGCATTTTATGAACGTATTTTAATTGGAAACGGGTTCTTCTTGATTCTAAAGTATCCCAGTTCAGCTCCTTAAGCATAGCAGTAACACTAGCCGTTTGCCGATAGTCGTTTTTTACAAAGCGGGCTGCATGCCTTTGAACCATTTCCAACCTATGCTTTAATTCTTTGGTGCTAGGTGACCAAACTTCACAAGAATACTCAAGATGGGGACGAACCAATGATAAATATAATTTTTCTCTGATGTGACTCGAGCAGGATGAGAAATTTCTTTTTAGCAATCCTAAAGTTTTATTTGCTTTACCTATCATATGATCCACCGTTTTATTCCATTGCATTTTGGAACTAATGTACACTCCGAGGTATTTGTATGAATCTACATTTTCAACTGGAACCCCATTTATATGATATGTAGAATGAATAATGTTTCTATTCAGAGTAACCGTCATTGAAAAGCATTTTGAGACATTGAAATCCATACTCCAACGTATACCCCAATTATAAA
>WIPJ01004142.1:3144-33972 GCA_018155075.1 Cassiopea andromeda | reverse complement strand
CCAGCTTTTGAGTAAAATATTCAAAAATCCAGTCGAAAACTTCCTTGTTAGCAATTGCTGTTACTGGGACATTGAATATGCGAAGGTCATATCTCCTAAGATATTGTTGGACATCATTGAGCTCAATTGCAACATGATCGACTTTCGATTCCACGTGCGCTATCTCTTGGCGTAGGCCCATGCTCAAATTACTAAAATCCTCTTTCGTTGGAAGATCGTCTAGCTTCTTGTTTATTGGCTTGAGCAGATCTTCTATGCTATGTATTATCTCTTTATTCATATTAAATTTACTTTCCACTCACGGAATAAAACCAATTTAAGACTTTTCCCTGGAGCTACGTAAGATACGTCTCATGTGTCCATGCTGCGAAATCAATGAATGGCTAACTATACATGCTGATTTCTTTGGACCGCTACCGTCGAATGATTACCTGCTAGTATTAATTGATCGTTATTCGCGGTATCCTGAAGTTGAAGTCATTCGTTCAACCAAGGCATCAGCTGTGATTCCCAAACTTGATAAGATCTTTGCTACCCATGGTATCCCACAAGTTTTGAAGTCGGACAATATTCCACCTTGTAATAGTGCTGAATTTGCCAAGTACATGAACACGCTAGGGATCACACATGAGCCTGTCACACCTGCCTGGCCTCAGACAAACGGAGTTGTGGAACGATTTAATAAACCTTTATGAAAAATGCTTCAAACGGCTGTTGCAGAGGGGAGAATTTGGAGACAAGAACTCAGTCGATTTCTTTTGAAGTATCGTACTACTCCACATACAATCACCAAAATCGCACCATGTGAGTTACTGTTTAATCGAAAAGTAAATGGTAAACTTCCAGTCATCAACAGACAATTAGTTATAAACAGACACAAAGAGGCCAGAGAAAATGAAAGAAAGAGTCAAGCCTATCATAGTGAATATGCAAACAACAGACGAAGAGCTACGAAAAGCACGATATCAGTTGGTGATACTGTACTTGTGCAACAACAACAACGTAACAAGCTTGCTACGCGTTTTAACAAAGCTCCATATACGGTCGTGAGCAAAAAGGACACCTGAGTTGTCGCAGAAAACAACAATGGTCATCGCATCACCAGAAATGTGTCGCACTTCAAGAAGCTGAACACAAATGAAAGTTGTGCAGAACCAGAAAGTTTAGATTCAGATGAGGAAGAGTATCTGATAGGGAAAACACATGATCATGCTCATGAAGAAGAGCAAGTTCAGAGATATCTCGAGGAAGCTCAAGAAGGCAGACCACGAAGACAACGACGTCCACCGATAAGGTTTGGATATCCAATATCTTCACAGATGATGAGATGAACATTAGAACTCTATGACAATACTTTATGTTATGTTTATCAGTTTTTCTAAAACTGGAGGTGATGTAATAGTCTAACCCCCAATTTAATTGATTTACGTCTTATTTGTTGAGTTGAATTGTTTTAGGAGTAATTTTGAGAAGTGGAAGCGAAAGCACACACGTTATTTCCCATGCGTTTAAGATCCTTTGGTTAAGGATAAGAAATCCATCAGTCAAAAAACAAAGCTGAAGCTCTACCGTTCTAATGTACTCTCAGTTCTTTTTATAAGGAGCTGAATGTTGGAGCCTGACTGCAGGAATAGAGAAAAGCTCGCTTCATTCCATCAGAAATGCCTAAGATGAGTATAGAGCATCCAGTGGAACAGCTATGCTTCAAATGAGGTAGTCCTGGAAAGAGCTAATGAAGAAGATCTGACAAAAACAATTAGAAGAAGAAGATGGCGATACCTGGGACATGCTCTCAGAACGGACGAGAAGAGAATACCACCACAGGCATGGAGATGGATACCAACGGAGAAGAGGAAGCGAGGACGAACTAGAATGACCCTTAGAAGAACAGTGCAACGAGACATGCAAAATGGTAACATCTCTGGGATTGACTTGAATGAAAAAGCGAGGGACCGGACTGGGTGGCGAGCTCTTCTTTCTGCTTTGTGTACCTGACAGTAAAGGGAGAGAGTAAGTAAGTAAGTAAGCAATTTGTACACAACTTGAAAAATATCTATAACCTCCATAACCAGAATCATACATCTTTTTGCCTAAATGTTTTCTCTCACTATAAATCATACAATTGAAATCTTTTCGACATTTTTCCTCAGCGCCGTCATCAAAATGTAATGCTCATTGCCATTCTTTTGATAATAACTGCTGATCCAATTGAGGAACTGGGCTACAATTTGCAAGATAACTATTGTTCTGAGGGTGGGGAATCCAAAAATAAAATCAAAATCATTGAGTTATAAGTGGAGAATATGTAAATCTTAACTCAAAGTTGGATGCATGAGTTTAGTATCACGAACAGAGAAACAAAAGCTAATAGCCTTCTATGCCATTCATATAACATCTCAATCTTTTGGCAAGTTAAAGCATACCTATAGGCTACTTAAAATTTCCAAAATGAGGATTGGTTTTCTCCCATATCTCCTACAATTCATTATCAAAATTCATCTAAACTTTTTATACGAAAGTCTTTTTCAGAGGGCATATGCTCAGCAAAGTTTTAGGATTACCCTCCTAGCACAATTGTATGACTGACTAGTATCTATGTTGTAGAGACGAAAGTAGGAGTTGGCCCAAATAATGAAGAACACATGACATTAATTAACGCCATGTAGACACTGTGGCATTAATTAGTGTCAATCAAAGTGCGTTTTTTCGCTAAATTACGTTAAGTAATATCACCAAATTTACTATTCTTGGACAAAATGTGCTAATTAATGACCGTTCACTTAAGTACCGTTATTAATAGGTATTTAGAAAACCCACAGTATGCTAAACAATCAAGTAACTATTATTAACACCTATACTTATATCCATTTAATCATTATGAAAGACAAATGGGTGAAAATTTACCTCTCCTCCGAAACGATTGCCTAAGAGATCCGGCTGTAAAGGAACAAGGCGATATTTTGCATTAATTAGCTCAGGATTTGATATAGCTGAGATTAATCATCTTCAGTAATTAAAAACGCTTAATAGTACTAATGCTGATTTTTCATTTCCTTACTACAAAATGCAGACTAAACATGTTTCACCTTCATCGATTGTGAAGATTTTTGGTAATTTTGCGGAAGGCCTTTCTAGTTTTAATGCTGCGTTTCTAAACCTTTTTTACCTACGGATCCCTTTCCCATTATTTTCATTGATCCACACCCCTATTCAATTATATGTCAAGAAAAGAAGCTTAACTTCACTATCAAAAGAGAAGTAGGAATACCTACCTAGCACAAATGTATGACTAATATCTATTTTGTAGAGACCAAAGCTGAAGATGGCCCAAATAATGAAGAATACATGACATTAACTAACGTGATGTAGGCAATGTGCCGCTAATTAGTGTCAATAAAAATACGCTTTTTCACTAAATTACGTTAATTAATATCACCAAATTTAATATTCTTGGACAAAATGTGCTAATTGATGACCGGTTCACTTAAGCTCCGTTATTAAAGGGTATTTTGAAAGCAGATAGCATGCTAAGCAATCATGTAAATATTATTAACACCTATATTTATATCCATTTAATCATTGTGAAAGAAAAATGGGAGAAAATTTACCTATCCTCCGAAGCCATCGCCTAAGAGATCCGGCTGTAAAGGAACAATGCGATATTTTGCATTAATTAGCTCAGGATTTGATAAAGTTGAGATTAATCATCTTCAATAATTAAAACGCTTAATAGTACTAATGGTGATTTTTCATTTCCTTACTACAAAATGCAGACTAAACATGTTTCCCTTCATCGATTGTGAAGATGTTTGGTAATTTTGCAGAAGGGCCTTTCTAGTTTTAATGCTGCGCTTCTCAAGATTTTTACCCCCGGACCCCTTTTCCATGATTTTTCATTGATGGACACCCCTTTTCACCTATATGGCAAGAAAAGAAGCTTAACTTCACTATCAAAACCAGAAGGGGGCTAGTCGATAAAATACCGAAAAGTTATGCCTTCATGAAGGAAAGTGAGCATATAGTAGTTGTAATAGCCTGGGATGACTGACTGATTCGGTGTTGCATTGATTTACGTAGTTTCAAGCTTTGAGGGTAAAGTAAGAGAAAAAATTTGAATTGGACATTGATCTTTCTAAATAGCAAAGCTAACTTTACTTAATAATACAATAAGTTCTGATGTGAGATTGCTTCATGGACCACTAAAATATCACCTTGGACCCCAAGGTTGGTAAGTTCTACCTTTGGACTCATGGACTCCTAGGATCCTTGTTAACCCTAGTTGAATAGTACTGGCTCATGATATTGACTCGCAGGTTATAGAAGTGCTAACAGTACATAGAAATCTTTAAGAGTTTAGATGCTGATAGGGGGCTCAGTAAAAATTTTGGGGGCTTTTCAGACACTCCGAGCACGGCCTTCACTTCTGTGTTTGATTGCAATATGGTGTACGTCAAAAGAAAGAAATGGTGACATAAACGAAATAGATAAGACTTACACTCCTCTCCACTAGAATCTCCTTCTAAAAAAACAACACATCATTACATTACTCTTATCCAGTAGTATTTGCAGTGTTTGTAGCATATATACATCATTACATTACACGTGTCGCATACAGTAATTAACATCATTTTGGGTTCAATTACGCCAATTAATTATCTATTTATTTGAGAACAGTGTTAATTTTTGTGAAATTGATTTTAGCACACCGTTCATTAATGTGATGTAATTTGTACACCAGCAGAATAATGGATAATAGGAAAGACCTGGAAAGAGAGAGGACGAAGAAAAGACTGTAAAAAGATGATTCACGGTGAGAAATGTCAAGTGACAGCAATTCTTACAAAATGAATACAAGGAAATTGACAAATCAGTCAAACGTAAAACAAGAAAAGATAAAAGAGCATACAAAGAAAAGTTGGCAGAAAACGCCGAAGATGCAGCCAACAGAGGAAATACGAGAACTTTATATGGTATCAAAAGGAAGTTATCTGGAGACTTTGGTCGAAGTGGAGAAGGACCAATAAAGGACAAAACTGGTGCAATTCTCACCTCTGATGAAGAGAAAAAGGCACGATGGGCAGAGCATTTCCATGAAACCTTAAACAGATTGCCACCTGTAGAACTACTTGATTTCTCAATTTACAAAGAAACAGAGAAACAGAGGCCCTGCCGATCGATCTAGAAGAAATGATCCTTGGAGAAATAAAAAAAGGCTATCAATGGAATGAAAATCCATAAAGCAGCTGGTGAGGGCAATATTGCTGCTGAGCTGGATAAAGCTACCTCAGATTAAAACCTCATTGCTTGGTTACAACTATATAATTGTGTATGGAAGACAGAGAAGATGCCATCGGACTGGAGGAGTGGAACAATTGTGAAAATTCCTAAAAATGGTGACTTGTCTGATTGCAACAACTGCAGGGGCATAATACTGTTATCAGTCCCAGGAAAGATATTTTTCAGTATCCTTCTTAATATGATTAGATCAGTAGTTGAAAGTGTGCTGAGAGAGGAACAGGCTGGGTTTAGACCAGGGAGGTCTTGCATTGATCAGATTTTTGCACTTATTAACATTCTTGAACAAAGTAACGAGTGGTAATCCCCCTTGATCATCAACTTTATAGATTTCCAGAAAGCAGCATTCTGCAGTTTTGATCGCCAGGCTCTATGTATTATCAAGGAGTTTTATGGCATTTCAATCAAAATTATTGACCTCATCAAAAATCTCTACGAGAACTCTACATGCACCCGTACTTGTAAATGGTTAAAGAACTTATTCATTCCCAGTAAATGCTGGTGTTTGTCAGGGCTGCATCCTATCACCAATCCTTTTTGCATTGCTATAGACTTGTCATGAGAACGACCAACTAAACTAAAACAGGCATTAAATGTAAGGACGATAACTGCTAGGGCTACTTGGACTATGCAGATGATATCTGTTTAATCACTAGTTCTGTAGCTGAGATGCAGGAAAAACCAAAAGCTGTGAGCAAATGTAGGGTTCATGATGGGAACCCCTGACCTTAGACAGCGAGAGAAGATTAGAGAGGCCCCATAAAGTGACAGTTAATTAAGAAATTGACTGCTTTCGCTAATTGACAACCGTCAATCTTATCTGTTTTATGTATCTGTCGTTTCTGTTTTAGTAGTTAGTTGTTGTGCGTAGTAATCGTTTGCAGTAGTAAAGAGTTGAGTTGTGTTCTTATCTAAAAGTGTTCTTCAGTAAAGCATCGGTAAAAGAACCGAACCCGCAACACATGGGACAGCCTTGGCCCATGTAGAAACACAAGTTACTCAAACAAGGAAGCAAAGTTGGTCTAATTATCAACAAGAATAAGACAGAAGTGATGAGAAACTTAACTGACAGAACTCCAATTACCTTGGATGGGACAAAGTTGAAAGAGGCGGATAAATTTACTTATCTGGAAAGCAATGTGGCCATGAACGGAGAATTTCTGATAGACATTAAATGTAGACTTAGCAAGGCTGCGTTAGTAATGACCAAGCTAGACACAATGTGGAAGAATAAGTCCATCAGTCAAATATGAAAACTGAAGCTCTACCGTTCTAATGTACTCTCAGTTCTTTTATAAGGAGCTGAATGTTGGAGCATGACTGCAAGAATAGAGAAAAAGCTCCCTTCATTCCATCAGAAATACCTAAGATGAGTATTGAGCATCCCGTGGAACAGATATACTTCAATTGAGGTAGTCCTGGAGAGAGCTGATGAAGAAGATCTGACAAAAACAATTAGAAGAAGAAGATGGCGGTACCTGAGACATACTCTCAGAACTGACGAGAAGAGAATACCACCACAGACATGGACATAGATACCAACGGGGGAAAAGGAAGCGAGGACGACCTAGAATGACCCTTGGAAGAATAGTTCAATGAGACATGCAAACCGGTAACATCTCTGGGATTGACCTGAATGAAAAAGAGAAGGACCGGACTGGGAGGCGAGCTCTTCTCTCTGCTTTGTGTACCTGACGGTAAAGGGAGAGTGTAAGTAGGTAAGTAAGTAAGTAGGTAATTTTTAGACAATTTGAAAAATACCTGTAACCTCCGTAACCAGAACCATGCAACTTTTTGCCTAAATGTTTTATCTCTCTATAAGACATATAATTAAAATCTTTTTGAAATTTGTCCTCAATGCCGTCACCAAAATTTAATGCTCATTGCCATTCTTTTGATAAAGAATTGAATTGGTTCTGATCCAATGAAGAATTGTGCTACAAATTTCAAGGTGACTATTTCTCTTAGAGTGGGGGATCCAAAAGTAAAATCAAAACCACTGAATTCTAAATGGAAAGAAAATGTTCAAATTTTAACTCAAAGTTGGATGCATGAATTTAGTATCACGAAAAGGGAAACAAAAGCTAATAGCCTTCTATGCCATACTTATAACATCCCAATCTTTTGGCAAGGTAAAACATACCTATAGGCTACTTTAAATTTCAAAAATGAAGATTGTTTTTTCTCCCATGTCTCCTACAATTCATCATCAAAATTCATCTAATATTTTTATACGAAAGTCTTTTTTTTCCGAGGGCAAATCCTCAGCAAAATTTTAAGATTACCTACCGAGCACTGATGTATGACTAATATCTATGTTGTAGAGACCACAATAACAAAGAAAAGATGGCCATAATAACAAAGAAAACATGACATTAATTAACGCCATGTAGACAATGTGACGTTACTTAGTGTCAATCAAAATACGCATTTTCACTAAATTACGTTAATTAATATCACCAAATTCACAAAGTATTTGACAAAAATTACGTAAATTAATGACTGGTTCATTTAAGCCCCGTTATTTACTGTATCCCACACATTTAATGCAATAGAGTATTTAGAAAATGCAATGGAGTAACCATTATTAACAACAATGGGTGGAAATTAACCTGAAGTTTCACGACAGAGACCGGATCCATGATAACGGTTATTTGTAAAACGACTAGGTGATATTTTGCATTAATTAGCTTAGGATTTGATAACGTTGAGATTAATCATCTTCAATACTTAAAAGTGCTAAATAGTACGAAAGCTGATTGTTCATTTCCTTACTAAAAAATGCGGAGTAAACATGTTTCACCTTTATCGATTGTGAAAAGTTTTGGTCATTTTGAGGAAGTGCCTTTCTAGTTTTAATGCAGCGTTTCTAAACCTTGTTTACCTACGGACCCCTTTTCCATGATTTTTCATTGATGGACACCCCTTTTCACCAAAATGGCAAAAAGACGCTTAAACTCAATATCAAAACGTGAAGTTGGATTACTTCGTAGTACAAATAAATGACTAATATCTATGTTGTAGAGACTAAAGTAGAAGATGGCAAAAATAATAAAGAAAAAATGACATTAATTCACGCCATGTAGACAATGTATCGTTAATTAGTGTCAATCAAAATACATTGTTTCGCTAAATTACCTTAAGTAATATCACCAAATTTAATATTCTTGTGAGAAATGTGCTAATTAATGGCCGGTTCATTTAAGCATCGCTTCTAAAAGGTATTTGGAACACGGATAGTATGCTAAGCAATCAAGTAAGTATTATTAACACCTATATTTATATCCATTTAATCATTGTGAAAGACAAATGGGTGAAAATTTACCTCTCATCTCATATCGCGCAACTTCCCAAACTGTAAAACAACAAGTTAATAGTTTGCATTAATTAGCTCAGGAATTGATAAAGTTGAGATTAATCATTTTCAGTAATTAAAAACACTTAACAGTACTAAAACTGGTTTTTCATTTCCTTACTACAAAATGCTGAGTAAGCACATTTCACCTTCATCAATTGTGAAGATTTTGTTCATTTTGAGGGAAGTGCCTTTCTAGTTTTGATGCAGCGTTTCTCAACCTTTTCTGCCTACGGACCCCTTTTCCATTATTTTTCATTGATGGACACCCCTTCTCACCTATCTGGCAAGAAAAGAAGCTTAACTTCACAAGCAAAACGAGAAGGAGACTAGTCGATAAAATACCGAAGGGTTATCCCTTTGTGGAGGAACATGAGCATATATTATTTGTAGTAGCCTGGGATGAGTGACTGATGGACTTTTGAATTGATTTACGTAGTTTCAAGTTTGGAGGGCAAAGTAAGAGAACATATTTGAATTGGATATTGATCTTGGTATATAGCAAAGCAAACTTTGTTTAATAATGAAATAAGTTCTGATGTGAGATCGCTTCATGGACCACTAAAACATCACTGTGGCTCCCCAGGTTGATAAATTCTGCCTGTGCACTATCAGACATATTTCATGGACCCCTAAGGTCTCTGTTAGCCCTGGTTGAATGGTACTGGCTTAAGATATTGACGCGCAGGTTATAGCAGTGCTGACAGCACTTAGAAATCTTTAAGAATTTAGATGCTGATAGGGGGCTCAGTAAAAATTTTGGGGGCTTTCCAGACACTCCGTGCACGGCCTTCACTTCTGTGTTTGATTGCAATATGGTGTAGCTCACAAGAAAGAAATGGAGAAATGAGAGAAATAGATAAAAGACTTACCCTCCGCTTCAAGATCATCTGGACCTAAAAAACAACACATCACTACATTGCTCTTATCCAGTAGTATTTGAAGTGTTTAAAGCATATATACCTTACTGCATCAAATGTGTGGCATACAGTAACTAATATCATTTTGAGTTCGTTGACACCAATTATTGATCCATTTATCTGAGCTGAGTGTTAATTGTTGTGACATTGATTTTAGCACACCGTTCATGAATGTGGCGTTAATTTGTACACCAGCAGAAGAATGGACAACAGAAGAGACCTTAAATGAGATTGGACGAAGAAAAGACTGCAAAAAGATGATTTGGAATATAAATCTCTCTATATAAATCTGGAAAAAAACACATCATTATACTACTCTTATCCAGTAGTAATTGAAGTGCTTGTAGCATATATACCTTATTGCATTATATGTGTATCATAGAGTAATCAATATCATTTTGGGTTCAATTACGCCAATTAGTGATCTATTTATTTCAGCACAGTTTTAATTTTTGTGACGTTGATTGTACCACATCGTTCATTAATATGACGTTAATGTGTACACCAGCAGAAGAATGGATAACAGAGGAGACCTTGAAAGAGATAGGACGAAGAAAAGACTGCAAAAAGATGATTCTCGGCGAGAGATGTCAAGTGACAAGGAAATTGACAAATCAGTCAAACGCAAAACAATAAAAGATAAAAGAGCATACATAGATAAGTTGGCAGAAGAAGCTCAAGATGGAGCCAATACAGGAAATATGAGAACTTTATATGGCATCACAAAGACGTTACCTGGAGACTTTGGTCGAAGTGGAGAAGGACTAATAAAGGACAAAACTGGTGCAGTTCTCACCTCTGATGAAGATAAAAAGGCACGATGGACAGAGCATTTCCATGAAACCTTAAACAGATTGCCACCTGCAGAAATAGTTGATTTCTCGATTTACGAAGAAACAGAGGTCCTGCCAATAGATCAAGAAGAAATTATCTTTGAAGAAATAACCAAGGCTATAAAAGGATGAAAAACCATAAAGCAGCTGGTTGAAGCTACCTCGAATGAAAACCTCATTGCTTGGTTGAACCTGTATAATTGTGTATGGAAGACAGAGAAACTGGAGGAGTGAAAGAGACTGGAGGAGTGGAACAATTTTAAAAATTCTTAAAATTGGTGACTTGTCTGATTGCAACAACTGCAGGGGCATAACACTGTTACCAGTCCAAGGAAAGATATTCTGCAGTATCCTTCTCAATAGGATTAGATCAGCAGTTGAACGTATGCTGAGAGAGAACCTGGCTGGGTTCAGACCAGGGAGGTCTTCAATTGATCAAATTTTTGCACTTTGAAACATTCTTGAACAAAGTAACGAGTGGCAATCCCCCTTGATCGTCGTCAACTTTATAGATTTCCAGAAAGCAGCATTCGACAGTTTTGATCGTCGCAAGGCTCTATGGATTATCATGGAGTTTTATGGCATTCCAATCAAAATTAATGACCTCATCAAAAATCTCTATGATAACTCTACTTGCACCGTACTTGTAAATGGTGAAAGAACTGACCCATTCCCAGTAAATGCTCATGTTCGTCAGGGCTAAATCCTATCACCAATCCTTTTTTGCATCGCTATAGGCTTTGTAATGAGAACGACCAACGAAACAAAAACAAGTACTTAATGTAAAGACGATCACTGCTTGGGCGAATTGGACTCTATGCAGATGATATCTGTTTAAGCAATAGTTCTGTAGCTCAGATGAAGGAAAAAACAAAAGCTGTGAGCAAACAAGCAAGCAAACTTGGTCTCGTTATCAACAAGAATAAAACAGAAGTGATGAGATACTTAACTGACAGAACTCCAATTACCTTGGATGGGACAAAGTTGAAAGAGGCGGATAAATTTACTTATCTGGGAAGCAATGTGGCCATGAACGGAGAATGTTAGATAGACATTAAATGTAGACTTAGAAAGGCTGCGTTAGTAATGACCAAGCTAGGCACAATGTGGAAGAATAAGTCCATCAGTCAAATATGAAAACTGAAGCTCTACCGTTCTAATGTACTCTCAGTTCTTTTATAAGGAGCTGAATGTTGGAGCATGACTGCAAGAATAGAGAAAAAGCTCCCTTCATTCCATCAGAAATACCTAAGATGAGTATTGAGCATCCCGTGGAACAGATATACTTCAAATGAGGTAGTCCTGGAGAGAGCTGATGAAGAAGATCTGACAAAAACAATTAGAAGAAGAAGATGGCGGTACCTGGGACATACTCTCAGAACTGACGAGAAGAGAATACCACCACAGGCATGGAGATGGATACCAACGGAGAAGAGGAAGCGAGGACGAACTAGAATGACCCTTAGAAGAACAGTGCAACGAGACATGCAAAATGGTAACATCTCTGGGATTGACTTGAATGAAAAAGCGAGGGACCGGACTGGGTGGCGAGCTCTCCTTTCTGCTTTGTGTACCTGACAGTAAAGGGAGAGCGTAAGTAAGTAAGTAAGTAAGTATGTAAGTAAGCAAGTAAGTAAGTAAGGAAGGAAGTAAGTAAGGTAGTAAGTAAGTAAGTAAGTAAGTAAGTAAGTAAGTAAGTAAGTAAGCAGTTCTTACACAATTTGAAAAATATCTATAACCTCTGTAACCAGAACCATGCATCTTTTTGCCTAACTGTGCTTTCTCTCACTATAAGTCATATCATTAACCTCTTTCTAACATTTTTCCTCAGCGCCGCCATTCGCTTGATAATAACTGCTTATCCAATTAAGGAATTTGGTTATAATTTTCAAGTTAACTATTGTTCTGAGGGCGAGGAATCCAAAAATAAAATCAAAATCACTGAAATGTAAGTATCACGAACAGAGAAACAAAAGCTAATAGCCTTCTATGTCATTCGTATAACATCTCAATCTTTTGGCCTGTTAAAGCATACCCATAGGCTACTTTAAATTTCAAACATGAAGATCGCTTTTTCTCCCATGTCTCCTACAATTCATTATCAAAATTCATCTACGTTTTTTGTATGAAAGTCTTATTTTAGAGGGCATATGCTCAGCAAAGTTTTAGAATTACCCTCCTAGCATAAATGTATGACTTATCAACTTGTCCCCTATCACTAGAACTGGAGTGGTAACTGTCCCCGCTGCCCCTTTTCCCGCACCCCTGACTAAAATTATATATGATAATAACAATAGCCATGGTCAGTGGTGTAGAAGTAAATTGATAACTTGGGAGGAGCTCTTTTCTTGCACATTTTTTATAAGAAGCTGGTATGTTAGTCTACTAAGTTAAACTAGAAAATGATAATGTCGTCAAGTAAACAATGCACATAGAATACCCTTTATCTTGTGAACGAACAATTTCTCGACAGCTATGTAGTTCAAATATAGCCTTTCTACAACAGAATAAGGATTCTTCTACCTGATAAACACTAAATCAGCAATCAGTTGTCTATATCTCTAGTATAAATTTTTTGCGAGACCTATGGTGTTTGCTTTGAGAAAGTCTTTCTGGAACTCTCTTATATTTTTCAAACTAGAGCACATTTGAAAACATATGTATTGAAGCAAAGTCATGTACCCTGAAAATTGTACGCACAAGTGCGTACAAAGCTCAGAAACTGAATTAAGAGATGATTTGGGGGGTGGTGTAGGTAGTTGACATTCTGAAGTTTACCTAATGGCACGAAGCAAACGAAAGGTTTTTGAGTTAACACCCTCTAGAATGTCAGAAAAAGCTCTTTTGGAATGTTGGACAAACTTTGTGTTGATGATTGATCTCTAATCAGAGAAGGAATACATGTCTTCATGATCATCCCTTTTGTGAATCTGGATATTCGACAAAGCGTCTATTTTCATTAATTCTTTTTCCAGAAGCTGGAGAGATTTGCTTTGTCATATATAGAGATCTCCCTGTTTTATGTAGCTGAAAACTGAAATGAAAGAAAGTTATTTATAATATCTATTTTGTCAAATACAAGATCGATTATGGGATTGAGGCCTCTCCTTCGATAAGCATTTTACATGGAGTAATTACTGAGCATTGCACCTCGGCACAGTCAAGTTCTCATGCTAGTTGTAAGGAAAGTTGCATGTGCTGTTGAAATAGCTAGTGTAGCGTTAATAAGGTCCTGGATAAAAGGGATTAGTTGCACCCTATGCTATAATTAGCCTCTTTGTTCTCAATATGTACAGTAATTAACACCATTAGGTATCCTACATGCTTAACAGGTAATTTGAATTGATTTAGTCAGTCTTGAAAGTAAGCATCAGAATTCAGAGGTGTTTCTGTTCTGTGTCGACTCAGCCTAAGAAAACGTTACAACTGGTGACAGAGGTAAACCTGGGCATTGCCACTATTCTGCCAGAGAAATTCGACCATAGTGATTTTTCAGCTTGGCTACGGCAGTTTGAATGTTGTGCTTCCGTAAACAAATGGGCTGATGAGGACAAAGCTCTTACATTGCCTGCCTTTTTACGGGGCGTAGCCGCAACGCATTTTCATGCACTGTCCGATGCTGAAAAGGATTCGTATGCCCATCTTATTGAGAATCTTAAAGCTGTCCTGTGCCCAGCTGTTTCCAAGGAGAACGTTCCATCTAGTTATGCCAATGCTTCTGAAGTAAGTGTTCCTTTAAACTATTAAGGGGTGCTATTGTAGGCTGTAATGAGCACCCCCGTCATGCTATTGTTGGAGTTACAGCCAACAATAAAATAAGCCATAGTTTGGAAAATTTCCCTCCTCAGCCCCTCATTGAATGTTTTATTAACAATGTTAAGGTCACAGCTTTAATTCATACAGGATCGATGCTATCCATTTTAAGTCAATCGGTATTTGCCAAGCTGCCAGATAAGCTCTTGTTACGTAGCAGTGATTCCAACTCTTGTGTTTCTATCACCGGTCAGTCATTGCATTCACGAGGGGGACTTTTGTCCGTCTTCAATTCTCGGGTAGTACTCATTCTTATCATACCCCCTTTCTTATCTATGACAATGTTTTACCCCCCCCCCAATGGAGTGTATACTGGGTTGGGATTTTCTTCTTTCACACGAGTGGAATTTAATTTTACACGATTCAAGGTATTTTCTAGAGGGTGCACACGGTAAACCCCCCATTTTACTTCGTGCTGAAGACTCCACTCCACCCTCTACTGCTGATACTCTCGTGTTAAACAATCTCTTCATAAGGGGCCTGTTCCGCCTACTCTGGTCAGTAGTACTTTTATTCCAGCTAGAAGTGAGGTAGTCTTAATTGCGCATGCTTCACGTAGTTTACGTAATGCATTAGGCATGGTAGCACCTTTTGCATCCGTTTAAAATGAAACAGACTTTACAGAAAGTGTGTTAGACATTCTCTCGCATCCATAGTCTACTATAGGGCCCACTGTGGTTGGGCCCGGAGAAAAATTTTTCAAACTAAAGATTCTCAAATGGCTGGAAAATGCTAAACTGAGATTGGTGTTTGCAAATACAGGGTTTCACAAGAGAGCCAGATTGGTTATCCTTGAAGCAGAATTTATAGAAAGTGTGCAATGAGCTGAAACTTTAAAAGCTTAGAAGATTCTACATTTTTGCTCTTGAAGGAAATGCCGAGCAATGTAAGAGTGCACAATTCATGCATCTGTCATACAGTGCTGCTTTCTCTTGTGGATGATTCACTTTTCAAGAAGAAGGTACATTCACAATTCGATTCAACGTGTTTTGCTCAAAGCGAACATGGAGTCGAATCATGACAAAGTGGACCAGCTTTTGGTAAAAAAGTGAATCAGTGAAGTGGATGAGTATGGTTAGTTCATATCATAAAACCATATACATTACGCCTTCACGCTCTGAAGTAGTGTTCTGTTTTCCTGTGATTTCTTGTCAATTTTTCTTAGGTGTTGGACCCCTTTTGGACTACCAAAATTGCGGGACCTGGGGTCATGGCCCCTTAAAACTGCCACTACATAGGGATTAATTTTCAGAAACATATGCTCCCAGTCAGGCACGCCAAAGAGGGGGGCAGGGGGAGCAAAAGTGCCCTGTTTGAAATACAATAGAATGCTTTTATAGACATCAATATGATATAGAGGAGATCAAGTAAGGTATTTGGACAAGCAAAATATTATTGGAAGAGATCAATTTGTACAAGTCTGTTAAATATAGTTCCTGCTAAAGGATGGAACAACAATGTCTCAAAGAGTTACCTATCCTAGCCGGTGTCCCAAAGAGGTTTCCATGCAAATCGGTGCCCTTTTGCTCTTGTTGGCCCCCCTTGCCCCACTGTCGTCCCGGCGTATCTGCTCGCAGTCATTGTTGTATTTCGTGGCAAGTCATGAATTCATGAAGATAGAAAAAGGTTGAGCTAAGAGAAGAACGAATGCAAGAAGAAGATGTGAAAAAATCACATCAGTAGACAGCATAGCAAGGGCAGTTCCGTTCCCTTGCCCTCGTTCGTTGAGGGCAGTGGACTCTATCTCCCTTCATACCTGTGTTCTGGCGTCCATGCGCTGTGCATATGGAACTCAAGTGTGACTTGCAGAAAAGTATCGATCAAAATCTTAAGAGACCTAAAACTCCTGGCATTGACGGGGTGCAGCACGCCACCTCTCACGTGCACAACAAACATTTCATGGATAGTGTGTTTTGCAAGTTGTGTGCCTACTTTCCAAATTTGCAAGTGCTACGGGGATTTTTCCATTCATGGAAAAGCAAATTGCAGATTTTCTTACTCGAATTTTTTCTATTTGTGCTACCTAGGACTGAAACCTAAAGTCATTAACTAAATCTCCGATATGACCTTTACTTGGAATGCACTGGGAACTCAGCCAACCATGTTATGCAATAAATGACTTGACAGTCTGACGCCATGCAGAGTCCAGAGCTTATGGTACCTCGGACGTTAATCATGCAGGTTTCCTGGTCCTTCCAGTTGATTTTCAACAACGGCTTCAGACACTTTTTGCAGCACAATCTTCTCACCACTATAATGGAGATCAAAATATCGAAAAGATCTGTCGAAGGAGGGCAAGCTCCAACAATGGCTTACATCCAGCTTTTCAATTAAATTGTCACTCGGGCTTTAGCTGGGCCTCATATTTGGAGCTATCAGCAGAGTGCCGAGGACTAGTGAGGGACACTTTGGCATTTTTAGGGGGGAGGGGGGTTAAAATGTAGTAAGCGCTAAGGAGTATGTGTAATTCTATGGTTAAATGCTGATCCCCTAACCCGTGTTCTTTGTGTTTTGATGACTAAAGGTAAGAAGGAAAAAGCTACATCGACCATGTCTGTACGCCAAAGCCATGCTTATACGACACTAGAAATTGTGGCTCTGCTTTTTTGCGCTCCATGCCTGTAAGTGGAAGCTAAAAAAAGCAATTTCACGCCAGTACGCTCACTTCTACGTTTTCCATTATTGCTTACTGTGAACCACTACTAATGAATCTTTGTCACATTTTTGCAAGTCTAAAGTTATTGAGAGAGCGGCCACCCCCTCGCCAATTGAATGCCCACCAGTGTCGTAGACACGAAGGCAGGCAGCTGAACCGAAGTGTGGGGAGGAAGCGAAAATTGAAATTCATTTGCAGGTCAATATACTCGTTAAAAAATTCTTGAGACTGATAATGGGGACCTAGGACCTTGCTTCAAAAAAGCATTTTACGAGTATATTTTTTACAATGTCAGTAAATGCCCCCTTGCAAGATAGATGTGCTAGCACGTTATTAGCTTAGCAGTAAGAAGCTTCAATTTCTAACTGCACTGTAGAGAAAAGAATAGCAAGATGCCAATTGATCAAACTACAAAGTGCACATTTGTAGTGCTTCTTTTGCAAATTTGCAAACTACACACCGAAACGTATTCTGCTACACAAATAAGACATATAAGCTAGGTAAAAAGTGCCTTGCTTCCAATGGCATCGTCATCTACGCTTCATGTTAGAAATGTGCAATTGCATCCTAAAACTGCAATGTTGGCAACCTTGCTGGCTGACTAAGTTGCAAACAGACGTTCCTAAAGCAACGTTTACCAAGGCTGGAGAAATTTCAAAATCAAGATTTCTGTACGCCATATATGTGGCATAACACATATACATGTGTCAAGTTTACAATGATTAAAGTTGCTATGTAGATCAGTTCTTCATACAAGCTTGTAGTGAACGTTAACATTGTAGCTTTGGTCATTTTACCATCCACATCTTCACATCCATTCATTCGCACTCTCGCTACACACGTCTGCTCACTCACCCACTCTCAACTCAAACAGCCAACGTCATCTCAACACGCATCAGCAACTTATTATCAATTCCATTGTTTAGTTCCTTAGCAACGTTCTGCACCCTTTCCTTCTAACGTAATCTATGTTAATTTTGGGTCTAATCATTTTTATATACATGTGTTGGAAATTCATGTGTGTAGTCAGTCAGATATTCAGTCAGTAGTCACTCTGCAACATCGTCTCCTCTCTGGTGCCGTATTCTCTGCACATTAAATAAGACTACTTTGCATCCAACATCAACAAACCAACGAGGGGTAGTCACAGGACAAGCGTACTAATAGGAAACCACCGTTTAATTGAATAGGCCTGACTTTTACAGTCTTGTTATAGGAATGTACAACATCTGGTCTATAAAGACTTTGATCGACAGATTCCTACATGTCGCACTTGAGCTCCATATAAACATTAGGCCATCTATGTCCACACGACTACGAGGTTGATAAGGTTGGTACATTCGAAAAATTGAAATCATATTTCAAAATAAAAAAAGTTAACTTTAGATTGAAAATGCATTTCAAAATAAAATTCCAAATTGAAATTGAATTTTGACTTCCAACGTAATGTTGAATTCAGGTTTGAAATAAAACAATGCACTCTAAAGTGCAAACTAATTCTTAAAGTGCAAAAACTCAAGAAGCAAAACTTGGATAACGATGGGCCAGCATACAGCTGATTATGAAACGAAACATCGCTTGCCATTTTAGCAAATTTCAAAATTAAAACGATCACAGATTTCCTAAAACTTTGAGCATTACTTTTTGCATTTTATTGCATGGTGAGCCATTAACAATTGAGCGAAAAGTGAGGATTTGAATTACCTGGTTGTTTGTCTTCTGGATTTATCAAAAGACGTTTTATTTCCTTGACTTCATACTTCATCTCTTTCACATCAATCTTCAGTTTGTCAACATCACACTTCACTTTCCTAACATTGTTAGTTACTTCTACAGAATCTTGTTTCACTTCTTCAAAATCAACTTTCACTTCTTCAATATCGTCTTTCATATATTCTACGTCATTTTGCACACCTTTAACATTGTCTTTCACTTCTTTAACGTCTTCTTTCTCTTCCTTAACGTCTCCCTTCACTTCTCGCACATTGCTCTTTATCTGTTTAACATCACCTTTCACTTCTTTGACATTGTTCTTCACATATATAATATCACTCGTCAACTCCTTAGCATCATCCTTCATTTCTTTAACATCAGCATTTACTTCTTGAACATCATCCAGTACATTTGCAGCGACAGCTTTAACTTCGTCAACATCACTCACTATCTCCTTAACGTCATCTTTTACCTCATTAACGTCATTCCTAGTTTCTTTTATGTCTTTATTTACTTCTTTTACATTATCTTTCATTTCTTTAACATCACCTTTAAAAACTTCAACATCAACTTTGATCTCCTTGATATCACTCTTCACCTCTTTGACATTTTCCTTAACTTCTTTAACACCATCCATCTCTTCTTTAACATCATCTTTCACTTTTATCACATCAGATTTCACTTCTTTGGCATTATCCCTTAACCCTTCAACTCCACCTTTCACTAACTTCACTTTGCTTTTCACCTCTTTAACATCATCACCCTTTACTTCCTTAACATCACTTTTCACTGCTTTTATGTCCTCATTGACTTCGTTAACATCACTTTTCAGCTCCTTAGCATCACCTTTCACTTCCCTAACACCGTCTTTCAGCTTTTCAACTGCATTTTTCAGTTTTTGAAAATTTCCTCTCATTTCTGAAAAATATGAAGCAGTTCGTTAATGCTAACAGCAAATTTGCGAAAAACTGTGCATTTCACCGAGGAAAAACAAGTACTTGCAACAACTTTTTTAGTCTTCTCTTTTATTCCTGAATCAGTTACAACAATCAGGAACATAGGTTAGATCTTCTAGTATGCATAAAACCTACATTTGGAATTGGCAATTTCGTATTTCTAAAGCTCACACGATTCTATATTTGAAGAGACCCAGTTGATATGTTCTACATAATTCCAATTTTTGTTTTAAATTCAAACGTCTAATTTCCAAGTTTTGACAACTTTGCAACGTAACTTTGTGGTAATTTCAACTAGCGCTTCAAATTCACATTGAATAAGAAAATTTAGTGCTTTACAGTAGACTTACCTGTGAACTGAAATGCTATTGTTATCTTCATGTAGGAACGGAGAGGTACAAGAGAAGCGCTGCGCATATGTAAGTGATCATACTTTAAAGAGTTAGCATATGCATTTCCGTTCAAGTGTTGGTACGCCTTCGAGGTTTCGAGGGCTGTTTATGAGAACCATAAATAGCAGACAACAAGTTGGTGGATTAATGATTTTATGGATACTGTAGTGCTCAGAAGGGTAATGGTGGATTTATATTAAGCAATCAGGAATGCCTACGCTGGGAGGCAGAAGGGACAGCTGCACCCTCCGCCCTCATCCATGGGGGGCAGGAGGAACAAGAATTGCCCATCATACTGCTCTCTTCTATCTCTCCTATCTTCTGAAAGGGCATTTTCTGGCATTGTGGACAGTATAGTTTATAAAAATTTGTCTGGGTAAAGCCCTCAGACCTCCAAATTAACACTGTACTACTATGAGACGTTTGAAGACCAAAATCACCACCTATGGACGAACATACATATAAAGAGATGCAGCCCTCAGAGGAAGCCTTGTCTCCCTGCCCTAGATACAAGCAGGCGTCCTTGCAAGCTATCAATGTTATGTGGGAAAAGAAACAATGCAAAAAGATAGAAATGAAGTCAATATGTGGTTAAATTAACAAACTACGCATAGCAATAGCAAGTCATCCAAAAGGTAATTCTCTTCTATCTATGTAATGTGTAGGTTTTGATGTCCACTGACCACGCTAGGCATGAAAACAGTACTGCAAACTTTGAATGAAGTCGTGATGAGTATGATGAGTAGAGAGCATGTAAGAAATTGGAAAGGGGTAGTGAATTGATGTCAAGATGTTAGTTTTTAGTTTACCTCTTTCAAAACAATTGGTATAGTTCTTTTACAAAGAAAGCTTGTGAAAAGGAATGTTTGAAATTGGGAGACGTTTGAAGACATATCCAAGCAATAAGGGCTAAGGAACAAGGTGGAATAGCAAGAAAAATATTTTATAACATGATAGCAGTATTTACTTTATATCCCAAATACTGGATATTCCCTAAAAGCATCAGTAGTTCATGTTAGCTTAACTTGAAGATGTATCCAATGATTTTTTTCAGTTTTGGTTGTACCTTGATTTCACAAAATGACTTTTGCTACGTTATTCTCATAGTTTGCTAATTAGCTGTTCAGCTTTGTAGCCTTTACATCATTTGGTCTGCATACTATTGTGTCTGCCTTCTAAGACCTGATATCATGATAATGTTGCTTAAAGCTAGTTGTTACACAAAGATATTTCTCAACAGCAGCTTGTTGCGTTCTCAAAACACCATTTTGGATGGATCTCATCAAGTGATTTGATATTTTTGGGTGTGTGCGAGGTTTTTTAATACTTTTGGATGCATTCTGGAGCTCGCGTATAGACCCCCCGTATGAAAAATGTTCGAGTGACCTCCCTGGGCACAAGGTGAAAGTTGAAGTGTTTCTTCCTTTGAATTTTTTCGTAGATATGCAATAGTTGAAAAAGCCCCTTGGTAAAAAGAGAAAGAAGTGGTCCCTGCAATCAAAGCAAGCAGATACTTTACTCTCTTCTACTGAAACCCCTACACCTTGAAGAATTGGGTGATATGAGGCCTCTTGGACCTTGAGCTCCTGAGGCAATGTGCCTTCCTGCCCGTGCACGTTCGACTAGAATTAAGAAATGAGTTATGATTTTTAGTTTTCTTCTGATTTCTCAATTTTGCTTCTTTGCAACAAGCCTTAAGATTTAAATTCCAATTACTTTTTCATAAGAAGACTTATGGTGCAGATTTCCTTAATGAAGTTTCTGTATGCCGTCTTTATCTGGGATAATCTTGATCTTGAAAGAATGTGCTGCTTGGCAACCAAATTCTGCGTTTTTTTCACAAATATGATGTGAAGCGTCGATCTTTGCTGTTTGCATTAAGTGGATTTTTATGTCCTGCTCAATAGTCATAAATTCGAAATACTTGACTGGGCCCAGTGACTGGTGGGGGAATTTTTCCTTAGTGATGGGGCAAGAGGAAGGGCCTAGTGTAGCAAATGCATTGTATTTACGTTCTCGCAGTTTTCTGGTCTAACTAGCTGCCTGCAGTTACCGCACATTGGAAACCAGGCTGTAGCTAGTTCTCCTTTGCTTGTGTTTGTTGAAGATGTCAGCCAGTTGGCCAGAAGCTGCCGTTACTACACATTCCTCACGATAATTTTCTTCATCCATATTCTGCCATATTCTGCCTGTGGTCCTTTGCTCATACCTCGTTGGCTATTATTGCTTTAGAGCCTTGTTGATAGAGGTATGGAGGATTGGGTGCGGGGGTGCAGCCTCTTAGCTGTGACATGAGGGGAGTCAGTCCTCCAGACTCGGCAAAAGTTTTTGGAAATTGAGGCACAGAAGACCCCTTATTCTGGTGTAAAAGCTATTTTAGATTCAAAATGCTGTTAAGAAATTGTTAGTTTACAAGATATAGGGAATTTAGAAAGTATGTTATTTACTGGACAACATTTTAATTTTCTTATATAACTAACTAGGCGGACTAACTTTGAAGTTTCTTATAAAAGTAGTCATAAGAGAAAATAGCCCCCTTTAGGGATCTGCCATTAAATTTGACAGTTACCGGGGTGGAAGCAAATCATTGAAACTACTAACAATTTTCATAACCCACAAAAACTTATGTCATATATTCTATTACCCAAGGACCAAGGATTTAGAACAATTAAGGCTTCTGCTTCTAAGGTATTTGGTGCTTATTGTCCTCCATAGCTGTAAATGCAGGGTGGGGGGTGAAAGCTACACAGAATAAAAATATGAATACTTATATAACCATCAAAAACATATTTTGGTTTCATACCTCCGAAAACATCTCTTGGAAACTTTTGAATCCCCACCAACAATCGTGAAAACATTTCATAGCCTTGCAAGTTTGCTTCCACCTGGTACCTGCCATACTTAATGACCGCTCCCTTAGCTATCAACATGGCGCGACAAGGAATGTTCAAAGGCAGGGTTCCAGTCCACGAAAGAGGGCGCACTAAAACTTTTTTAAAGGTGCAGTGAAGTGAAATTTTTATTGCTTCAAAATGATCAGCTATGCTCCTAAATCATGCTCTCATTGGTCTTTTTCATTTGCGACTGTTTTACTGCAAAAAGTAGGGGTTTTATTGCTACCGGAAGTAGAAAATCTTCAGCCCTGCAACAACAACAACTTATACCCGTGTGACGTAAGACGGGTCAATGCAATCTGAAAGTATTGGCCAACAATACTGTCTTTTCAGGTTTCCACTCTGGAAGGCCCTAAATTCACGATGAGTCGTGCATTGACCCAGATTTATGTGAGGAAGACTTCAATAAAGGGCTAAATAAAGAACTTTCCCATGTAGGGCAAACGCCTTTTTTGAATAGTGAGGGCACTTTTGCTTTTTGCTGAAAAAGGCAGAGGTCTAGACCCCCAGGACCCCTTCCTTTGCTGTGCGCCTGTATCAATTACTTCTACCCCACTGCAGTTGGCTAGGTAGCTGCTGCCTGGCAGTAGCCATGTTTTTCGCAGTGATTGCAAGGCAGCGGAATCTCTTGAGGAATTCTCAGTATCATTCACACACACATGAGAAATTTGGCGGTGCTGGTAGCCTAGGCTAGATATAAAAACTTGAAAGACTGCATGCAAAAACTCAAAAATAATGACGTAATGAATTTCCAGCAAATAAAGTAAGCAACGTTTATGACATGACTAAGAAAAGGTTTCTGGATCTTTGATGATGCTCTACTCTGAAAGTAAGCCTGCCCTATTTTCTCAAATATCATACTCTGATCAGTTACGAACGCGCAGCGCTTCTTACGCTGTCTGTAGCGACGTAATGAAGATGAAGTAAAATCTCAAATTAGGATAGAAACATACTAATACATTCATGACGGCTTACCAGCTAAATCTTTTTCAAAATCTTTGATGACATCTTCCAGAAGAACTTCGACCTTATCAGTAACCTGATTCTCAAGTTTTGACTGTTTAACTTCATCAATTTTGTTCTTAGCTTCCTCTCCGAACAGTTCCTTTGCTGCACTTTTGAAGTCTTCTAAAACCCTTTCAAATTCTTCCTTTGGGCATGACATACTCGGTAGATGTGCAAAGAATTGATTTCTTATATTTCGGATGGTACTAATCTGTTCACTCTCACGTAATGGCGGGGCTCTGTCATTTGGTGGTCGACAGCCTTCAACCAAATCGAGCCCAGAATCTAGCATTACCTTCACCAATGTTGTCGTGTCCCATCCATGTTCATTCCCTTCCTTCCATTTGTTAATGTATACTTGGTTGTTTTTATGATCTTTGAACTTGTCAGACAATTGATTAACCAGATAATTACCACTTTCAGCATCACTGTTCCATTTCTTGTTTTTTTTTTCATCCCATTTCTTTTTGAAAAACTCTCTTAAGCGCATTGCACCAATGTCCAAAATAATGTATGATAATTTAATGAAGTTCTTTTCCTCCGGGCTAAAATCCTGGGTAAAATCCATGTTTAGCTCAAAATCTAAAACATTATTTACAAAATCAGTGAAGGAGGTGTTTCAAGAATATTCTTATCTTACTACTCTACAAAGAATTGATACCAGGGTGCACTCAGAACACAATCTTCTAGAACAGAAAGTCGGAAAAGATCAAGAGAGTCACAAATGCCGTCTAGTTCTACGAAAACCATGTATTCTTGTTTTAAACTGAAAAAAAACTAAATGCATGAATGTAAGTCCTTGAGTAGGGTAATATGGGGTAAAATGAGACACTTTAGCAAATATTCTATAAAGCTCAGCTAGGAACAGGTAGAGGAAGACAGCATTCATATACTTTCTTTAGCACATAAGGCGTGCAGCAGCAAAATAAATTTCTCCTTAGCATTTCCATAACTTGAAAATTTCAAGCAGTTTTTGCAACAAGTCTGTCGTCTCATTTTTCCCCACAAGAGACACTTCATAGATCTATGTTCATAGCTCTGAAAAATATACGTGTACTAGTTATATCTAGATATCGCTTCAGAGGTGGGACAGGAAAATTTTACCAAACAGCTTTCAGCAATATTCTAATAAGTTCGATAACCAAAATAAGTACATTCAGGGTAAAAAATATGGAAGCAATGCAGTTTCAAAAATGGCATATAAAACTATTGGAAACGTTTGAACTGTTTTCCACAGAAATGATAGCTGACCAAACCAAAACAAATTCACTTATTGATAAACGCTTTTGTTTTCGAAACATAACATCAGTTAATCTTTTGTAGTTTACAGTAAATTAGGAAAAGTAATGAAAAAGCGGCAACATTCTTTTGACATACTTAAAAGCTTTTTTCGTCCGACGCTCAACAGAGTATGAAAACGTCGGATAGCGACCTAAAGGTTAGTCAGAAATATATATCCAGATGCGGTAAAAGTGATAGGATGCATCTAATTGGCCCCAAGTGTGACCAATTAGGACCAATTATTATTGTTTACTTGAAGAGTCCCAATGAGAAAAAAAACTCTTTTTGTCTACACAAGACTGGGTTTTGAGTCTTGATGTAAACAGATTCCAAAACACTTAAGTGAAAAGACGACCTTGCTTGCCCAATGATCCGAAAATTGTCGTCTGTATATGTTTTGGCGCATTCTGGATTTGCAATAAGGTGTTGTCCTATGGCCGACTCACAATTATTTTAGAATTGTTCTTTTTACATATATGAGGTGGCTGTTCTCTTACGGTAATACTTTTCTGTCTGCTAGTCTCTGCGTAGTGTATCCTACGTACCAAGCTTCACATTGGCACAAAATTTCATAAACAACACAACTTTTTTGAGTGGTAGTTATTGAATCTTGATCATTTGGCAGTTTGTCATTGTCTATGGTGGCCGAAGACTGCCACCGGAAAATTGTTCAACGCTTAAATTTTTATCTAGATATCACTTCAGAGGTGGGGCAGGAAAATGTTACCAAACAGTTTTCAGCAATATTCTAATTAGATAGATAACCAAAATAAGTACATTCAGAGTACAAAAGTATGGAAGGAATGGGCCTAAAAATGCAGTTTCAAAAATGGCATATAAAACTATTGGAAACGTTTGAACTGTTTTCCACAGAAATGATAGCCAGTGCAACCAAAACAAATTCACTTATAGATAAACGCTTCTGCTTTCGAAACATAATATCAGTTATTCTTTTGTAATTTACAGTAAATTTTGTGAATTTTCGGACTATCCTTGACATCAACTTTTACTTCCTTAACATCACTTTCCACTTCTGTATTAAATGTATTAGATTGGTCAGCCTTATCTTTCTTCGTTTGGAGATTTACTTCCGTATCTGAAAGGCATAAAGCATTACACCAATACTACCTAGTGCAGTGCAATCATTGATAGTCAATCAAATAGCTAAATCATTTAATTGCGACAGAAGCTTTCTGTACCTAGCTTTTACCTGATCATAATAAGGAGAGTTTGAATCTCAAAGAGGCAATGTAGAGTTGTGCAAGGCTGAGAATCAATTGAAGGGTGACACGAATATAACAAAAATGATCTACAGTTGAGACTTATAGAGTGATCTTGACGAATTGAAGAAGTACAGCTTTATATAATGCGTGGCTAAAACAACTTTGGCATTTGAAATTCCCTGAACTTCCCCTGATTTTCCACACTAAATTGGTAAGGTTCTTTGATATTCTCACTTTCCTTTAGTCAGGGGTGGTGTCAAACACCAACTGAATGGGGGGACTTCAGTAGACTATTTCTTCTAGTGATCATACATAATATGCTGCAAGTTTTTCGATCTTCTAAGTTCTCTGAATTTTTCCTTTATCCTACTCCTCTCTAGCTAGAGGTCAATGGGATCTTGGTACAGTCCTTGGCATCTGCATTCTTCTTTGTTAGAAGGCCATTTGGGTAGTTATGTCTATGATGCTCCTAATGGCATCAACTTCTGTAAAATTTTGTCATTATTGTATTGTTTAAAGAAGTAAATATATATATATATATGTATATATATATATATATTCATTTGTATATATATATATATATATATATAAGCATATATAACCGAAGAGAAGAGTTGAAAGAGGAGAAGTTGCAAAAGTCCCTAATTGTTCGCACACTTTCACCAAACTCCCAAATTTTTTTCGGATTTCTACAATAGCAAGCAAATTCCCTAGAAGCTTCCTGGTGCCAGCCCTTGCACGACATCGTCAGACGCAGACAAGAAATCAAGACAGAATAGTGTGGAGCGAACGAACGAACCAACGAAAGCAGCCATTAGATAAAAATTAGCCTAGGAGCTCAACAAAATGAAAATGATATTCACCAGATTGATTCAGTCTTGCAACTTGTGAGGAACTAGGTGTCTTCGCTTTAAACATCAGTTCTTTAAAATCACCTATGCTTTCTACAAATCATCTTTTCTTTCTACAACATCACTATCAACCAGCCATGAAGCCAGGGGTAGAATGGGGGCAGTGCCCCCAGCTTAACGATCTTACCCATCCTTGCCTGCCCATAGCTTGGAATCTCGATCATTTGGCATTTCGTTATTGTCTCTTCTATCTCAAATGTTATAGATTGAAGCTTACTACTGATGTATGCGAAGGGGCATTCTCCCACATTGCAGGGAGTGTAATTGTAAAGATTTTCTCAGGGGGCAAGCCCCCAGAACCCTTCTGCTGCCTTTATGGCACTATAAAAGACATTTATAACGTTATGAACAGCATAGAAGGCGTGGTGATCAAAGCATTTCTGGTTTCAGTCCTTAAACTCCTTCCTTCCCTGTGTGTCCGATAAGCACCCTTTGCATAATATAAAGAGGATGTTGGTGTGGCAGCCACACCTAATTTCAGCATATTTAGGTGTGGCTGTCACACCCATCCGGCCTGGCTGCCTCCCTGTCTCTTGAAAGCTGACTTCGTAACTTCCATCAACTAATTCAACCCGATTTCAAACTGTTTATAACACTTTTTGCCTGTGTCAAACAAATACATTTGTTGTTTTGCATTACCGTAATCCTTCTTCCTTGTGGCTGCCTGCCAGTTGCATTTTTCAAATCCAAATTCTAGAAACTGGAGTTTTGTCAGTATGGCAGTCTGGATCAGACCCTGTGCACACACACCCACAGCAAAGCATCTTGTAATGTATCGACAATATGACTAAACCTCCTTTCTTGTTCAATAGCATACTAACGTTACTTAATCATATCATGTCATATTTACATTTGTCAGATAGTTTTGCCAATGCTTGTTAAGCATCAAAAAGATAAGACGTAGAAGCTATAACAAGGTATGGGGATGTGGTACTGATCAACTGCACTTTGTCTTCTTATGAATAATTTCTTCCCGATTTAAGTACATTAAAAATAGTCATTGAAATTAGTATCTTTGCATTTTTTTGAATTGGTCCTGAGCGTTAGCGAATCATGTCTCCGTCCGTTCATGAACATATATGCCGATAACACAAGTATTTTTTGTCTAGTAATGAAAATTCTCTAAAACTTTTAGAAGATCTAAAAAGGGAGGTAGAGGGAATCATGGACTGGCTTAGACAAAATAACCTAAACCTTAGCATAGCAGAGGGCGAATACATTTTTCTTGGTAACAGCAAGCAATCTCTGAATTTGGTAACATCAACATTGACAAAATTGAAACTAAAAGGATAGACAAGACAAAATATTTAGGTCTAGCAGTAAATGAAAGTCTCTCCTGGAGCCAAAAATATAAATGAGTTACAGGAAAAATGAAAGGTGGACTCAATTCTATTTCCTTAGAGAAATGCTACAACAATCGCAACTGTTTCTTGTCAATCAAGCACTAGCGGAGAGTCATCTGAGATATGGAGACCTGGTTTAGGGCCATTTGCCTGAAAGGAAACTCTGCTCATTGCAGGAGATACTGAACAGGGCATTTAATTTCATTGAATCCGCTCACATTAAGGGTCAAACACCTTCGGCACGACTAGATGTTGAGAAGATCATCACATATGACTGTGTCATAATGGTACACAAGCAGTACTCCCACTTTCAAGGACATTTCCTCTTAGAGACATTTTGCTGACCACAGGGAACACAAATGGAATTGAAATTTCCAGTAAAAATCAAGGAAATCCTTTGATGTCTAATAGAATTTTCAGGAAATTCGTTATCCAAAGAACGTCTACTAGGTTTGCAATTTAAGTTTTCTGCGTGTTTGCAGTTGCCTGGATATTTCGTCAACTTTCAAAGTTGCAATTGAATTTCATGTGCAGGATGGGCAAAGGAGCCCAAAAGTGAAAGTTTAAGTTTGTTACTTGATCATATCTATGATATAAGAAATTTTAAAAAATCACGTTATTGCTGTTGCTCCGCTGTCTCTTACATGGTAGGTACCTTTTAGGATGGTCCAAAACCACCTGAGCTTTTGACCTCTAGCTTTTTAGTTTTTTGCATGCTCGTTAGTAAATATCTGTAACGAGACCGACTTCTGGTATAACGTTAAAAAGTTTAGATGGTTTTGAGCCATCCTAAATAGTGCCTAAAGGTGCTTACCCACTCACAAAGTATCCTCGGTATGCTGGTAGAGCAAAATTTGGGACTTCAAATCAAATTTTCTTAGTGAAGAATGACATAAAAGGTCAACTTTTGCATTCTTTGAACGAGTAAAATGTAAACCAGATTTACGGAAACGTCAAGGAAAAAACTTTATCTTGACAAGGAAACTTTGTTGAAAACAAGGAAATTTTCAGGAAATCCAACCAGGCAAAAGTGGAAGCACTGTACACAAGATTCTTTATTAGGTAAATGTGTAGCAACTCCATTTTGGTTACTTTATTTTCCATGTCATTCATTACGTGCACTTATATTTTTACATATGTCATCGCCATCACATTCCACACACACGCACTACCCTCATATCACGCTAATATCAATGTACGTCATAGCATCTAATCTCTTGTTTACATCTATTGTCATACCTGAATACACCCTTCCTTTTCAAGCATCGCTTTTGTTATCTCAACAATGTATGTCATTCCGGGGAAAAGCTTTTTTTAGTCACGTTATTGTAAGTAGTTAGTTGTTATTTCAAACGGAAAAAGTCAGAGTTGGTTTTTACTACCGCGAATTCTAAACAAGAAAAGGAAACCTTATCGGCATGAAAGTTAATATATAAACGTAAATTCCAGTAAAATAAAGAACACTTGAATTTACTAAAAATGTACCCAGAAAATCTTAAGAGAAATTTCACGACCAGAACTTAGATCTCAAACTACGAAACTCGTAGAATGAACGATCTGCAAATCCCTAGGCCACGGTTGCAGATCTCAAAACAAGATACTCATACGTCACTGCAAATGTCTGGAATGAGATTCCAAAACAAAATAAGACATGTGGCGTCTACTCACCTTTTCAAACAAGGAATGAAAAACTACCTCTTGGGCTAATAAAACAAAATCAATACAGAATTGAGTGATCCCAAACATGACCTCTTCGTAGGGCAGCTTTGTATTTGTTATTTTTGTCCTTTCGAAGTAAATTTATGCAAAGGCTTTTGTTTTATGTATCATTGCAGAAAGAGTATCATAATATATGAAAAAATATGAAACTGTACTTACTGTAAATAGAATGCAAGAGCTGGTTCAAGCGAGCAACTACTTTTATATGAGCAGGAGCAAACTCCCTTGGAAAACTCCTGTGTTCAATAATGTACTTCTGAAACCGAAACTAATTCTACCTCCTCATTTGCATATTCGAGATCCCGTGAGATAGTGCATGCGTAGTGAATGTCATCTTGCGTAGCGTTTTGTGAATGATAGTCCAAGTTTTGAATAGTGGAAAGAAAATCACACCTTTGCCGAGAAGAAGTCCTCTAGAAACGACAGAAACAGTAGTTCTTGATTGAGTCATAGCTGGAGCAAGGACTTTTGAACGAGAAGAAGCAGTTTCTAAGCGAGTCCAAGACTTCAAGACATGAT
>WIPJ01004141.1:125239-136313 GCA_018155075.1 Cassiopea andromeda | reverse complement strand
TACCTTTAGGTCATTATCCGACGTTTTCATACTCTGATGAGTGTCGGACGAAAAAAGCTTTCAGTATGTCAAAATTATGTTGCCGCTTTTTCGTGCTGTGGTGAATAATATACGAGGCTTACGGCCGGTTTCGGTCAAACTGTGTCCAGACCAAATAGTTGAATCAGTATGCCATTGACTGGCAATTATAGTGATAATTAACCGTACGTAGACAGATGATGGTTGGCATTAGGGCATATTTGGAAACCGTATACACTCTTTTTAGAATCAATGAATTATTCTTATACTCTTCTTAAATTTTAGCAGCACTGAAATTTAAGAATAATATAAGAATAATTCATTGATTCGTTGAAACTTAACATTTTGTGCATTGGAGTTAATAAAATGCTGTTTCTGGATTATCCTTTATACTGTCGATACAAAAATTATTTTCCTGTCCCGCTTATAGTATCAGTATAAAACAACACTTGCAATTTGATAGAGTAGAGGGAAGTTTGAATCTTTAGACTGAAGAAACAGCTTTTGTATGGTTTACAAATGACATGGCTTCATGAAAATTTTCATTGTACATTGACGCTTCCTATAAAGCAGCTTTACGATCATCAAGCACTTGCACATACGTCTGAATGGATTGAGATTCAATAGGTTGAAAAGAGATTCTTGATTTCTACTTGAATCAGCAGGCTTTGACAATGTTTGATAGTCATGTCCAGTGTTATGATGTCATCATCGAGACTTGAAATCCAGATAACTTAAACTAAGAATATTTTCAACTTAGATTTGTATACAAAAGTTTAAAGAGCATAAAATTTCCTTTCCAATGATATACAAGTTATTGGGTTTTGACAAAAAAATTTTCCAAAACAAAAGATGCTGATGTCTGTAACCACATAACTTTCTGGGCGTGGCTCCCTTAAAATTATTAACGTAGAGCCAATAATGAGCCTCTGTGCCAAATTTCATACTTTTGTCCCAGTTTGCGCAATAGTTAAGCTAACAGCCCTGACCATATCAATTGTTTGTAAATATATATCAGGGTGTTTGTAAATAGATCATAATCCAAAATGACTGCACTTTGTTATTAATAAGAAACCTACAAAAGTCTTATAATCCGCTTGATCCAAAGGATTCATTCCTTGATATTTTTCTGTTGGTATAGAAAGGAATAAGTATCAAACTTGCCTTTCTAAATGTCAAGCCACCTTCAGAAAGCTATTTTTCTCAACACAAATGGCTATTTTCTGTGCAGAGCCCTTATAGGGGTTACTCCTCATGTTATTCATTTTTGTCATTTCAACAGATATTACCATAAAATGTTGCCTAAATGATATACCTATGATATGAAAATGATTTCCAATCAAAAAAATTAATTATCTTAATTGGTTACCATAGAAACTGAAAACAATAAACGTAGAAGGTGGGCTTGTCAGAGCATGCATAACTTTTTACTGGGTGAGGAAAATCCAAAGTTCTTTCTATTATAGTGATCCATACAGGTTGGTTTGATACTCATCTGTCAAATTCTAAATATTTAATCTCATCAGAAGAATTTTGAGAACTCTTAAGCAAACATACATACTTTCACATCATTAACCTAGTTAATTAGCAAATATTCTTCATCTAGTACCTTTTAGATAAAAATGAATGGCTGTGTATCACTCCCCGAATATCAATCTTTGAAGTTATATGTTGGAATGTATTCTACAGCAAAAAGCAAAAACGTTATGCATTTACTAAAGTCAATCACCTTTGCAGATTCATGTTGTTGAGAAAACTGCAAGTAAAGTAAAAGAAACACCTTTAACAATAATAGAAAGTGAAGAGTGCCTCAAATGTGCATTAGGCAAAACAATATCACACTAATAATTTTGAAAAATAATGGCCTGGTAGTTTTTATGGTCATACAGTATCTTAGCAAGTAAATAAAGGAACTTTTTAATTATTAGATATGCCAGCGTCATCAGCATTCTTTAGCCGCTTACAGCGTTTTGAACTTTTGATGTCTTTCATACCTCAACTGCTAAGTTTTTTCTCTATCCTATATTTTATGTAGTTGCGTCAGTACACCTTCCCCTTTTCAAGTCCTTTTTGCTTAAAATGTACAGCTTTTTTACCAGGTTCTTTTTGTCATTCTGCACATGATGCCTGATCTTATGCAAATTGACAGGCGGCAAGTGTATCTGCAGTGCATGCAAGTTGCTAGGCCAATGCATTGAATGTCTAGGTTATGAAAAGGCTCATTCTCCAACATCCTTGCACTAGGCTTGTAGTACATGCCTTTTTCATCAAATTTCCCCTCTACCTTGATTGTTTTTACCTTGTATGAGTGAGGCACTAACTGGTACAATGAGACAAAAATCTGGATTTCATCTGCTCCTGGTGTTTTCGGCTAACTACGTGTAAAATTGTACGCAGCGCAAGAGGTTAATATTACGGTCATAATTATCTATTTCCAAGATACATTCCCTTTAATCATATGTCAAATGTTTGTTAAACTTTTGCAATGCGAACGTAGTTTCCGTGTGTCTTTTGCCTAACTACGCTACCATTTTGACTTTACTTTGTAGGCCACTATCATGTGACCTAGCGAGCTCTCCATTCCTTCTATCTCTATGGATATTACAGTAGTAGGAAGCCCATGCCAACTACCATAGAAATAGTAGGACTAGAATGCTGGGTCCATCACGTGACATAGTTATTTTATGGGATCAAAATGGTAGCTTGTGATGGCAAAATGCTAAAGCGCGAGTGTTACACTGCAGTTGGCTACTGTGAAGTCTGCCAGAGTCTATGGCATTTTTGGCACGGACAAAGTAGACTATGTTTGAGTGATAAAAGGGGAAGCCGTGAATGATATATTTGTTAGAACTATTGATGGCTAGAGAAATTTACACGTCTGTTTTATTGCACAGATTAAAGGTAGGCCTATGAACCATATGACTTCAATCCAAAAATAATTTTCTTCAAACACATTTAGATAAGTAAATAACGCTAGCGAAGCTTATGTTTCAATGATTTTTTTCTACTGATGCTGTTTGGGTGCATTTTACGTTCGAAAGAAGCCAAAACACATGTTTAGTTTGCCACCTATCTGTTAATTATTCAATACTTCCTGTTCAGTTGGTACCTAGGAGATTTAACTTTCTTAGCACTGATTAACAACCGTGGTCAGTTGGTATCATATATAATTCAAAATAAATTGTAAGTAACAAAGAACGTTCTGGATCTTGATACTTGCTACGGAAATCCATTGGTTCTTAGAGCAGAGAAACCAGGGTGTAAGATAGAATTTTTAACAAGGGGGGTCATATCAGGATTTTGAAGACAAAGACCTCTAGCATCCTGTAAAGGATCTCAAATTCAGTTCTTGGTATTCCACTCAACACCGAAGTTGTGCAAGGTAATAACAATAATTTGTATTGTGAACAATTACTGAAATGAGTCTGCAAATCTTGAGCAAAGTAGAAGAATTTAAGAACAATTTTGAATGACTCTGTGAAAAGGAGGGATGCACCCTTACACCCTCCATTAATTTAGCAAGGGGGCTGTACCCTGAGAGCCCCAGGACTTCACCCCTGACACTAACTAGTCTGTTAGAACTGAAGGAGAGCATATACTTCTGAAGCAGCCATCTTGATAGATGTCAGAGCATGCAAAAGCCAGTAAGCCAAATGTAACAATAAGTACTAATCAAATGAACACTAGTAAAGAGACATGATGAAAACAAAAAATTAAAAAAGTTTATAGGTAAAGTTGATTATGGAAAGATCTTGATGATCTTGCCGCACATGCACTAGTATGTGATCTGCAAAAGCACTTAGCCAGAGATAGGCTGATGGGGATGTGGGGGCGTCACGCTCCCCAAATACTTTCAAATTTGCAAGAAAGTTGATCAAAAGTCAGCCATGCTGCAAGAGAGTTGGCCACAGCATTTTCTGTCACTTTTATATTCTAGAAACAATAGTCGGTCAATTGGTCAAAATAACCTCCCCATTGGAACGTGTCTTGGCACATCACTGCGCTTAACTAACCCGTTGGCATACTTTTGAACTAACAAGCTAAATAGTGATGCACCTTGTCAAATAAGAAGAGTCCATCAAAATGTTCCATTATATTGGTAAACATTTTGGAAGCAAATTCTTCTCCTCTATTACACACAGCAAAAAGTACCCTATATTTTGACAATATAACAAGATCTCAACATTAATGTTAGTTGCTGTTATCGGTTTGGGACGAATCTCAGTTTACTGCACGAGTACTCCTACAGAATGGGCAATGGGGAGACAATACGGTTACATGTACTAACGTAAGAGAACAGAACAATGTAAGGGGGTTACCTAACCTAGAAGTAGAAGAATGGCAGGGGGTCAGCTAATCTACAGGATGTCAATTATATTCGCTAAGTAATGCCAAAAGTTTTATGCAATGGTTCTACATATTCAGTTTTGTGACGAGTGCTTCCAAAAATACTCGAATAAACAAAGAGCGACTTCCGGACTGATGCAGAAATATATTAGCAGTTCTGTTTTGATGCATTTATGCCTTTGCAATACAACTGGCCCAGATCTCAAAATTTATTTTTTTCCTAAATTTCCCCTTAAAGACCTTATCACCCTCAAGTCTTGCAGCCTCCCTAATCATTCCTTGATTGCAGCGATTTTGAGCCATTATTTTTCGCTATACTGCATCAGGTTAAATTTTGCAAATATAGAGGCTGGTGTTGGGGGAGGGGATCTCATGTCAAATTGTTACGTAGCAACTTGAATGTGACAAGCCACTAGATAGGGTGATAAAGGTAGTCCCGTATATTGTCGTACGTAGGGGAGTTCCTATTAGAGAGGACACTTATCCTCAGCCATCGGCATGCGAGGTAGGGTGGCCAGTTCTTTTCCTCGCCGCTTTTATCTCCCCAGCATTGCCACCAGGTATCTACCTATTTGGTGCTGGGTGAACAGTACGTAAACATTCCGTTCGGGCATCGAATCGGACTCAAACCGAAGACCTCCGCACAGGAAGTATGAGCTTTAACCCCACGATATCACCACGCCCAAATAGGGGGATGGGGGATCAATATAGCAGTCTTTTCCGAAATTTACGTTTTGAATGATTTAATTGGATTATCAATGGGGGTGCTAACTCTCCTGCAAGGTGACCAACTTTGTTAAAGTTTCGAACTTGTTTGGGGCTTCATTCCCCTATGCCCTCATAAGCACATCACTGCTTCAACGCACTGTGCTGCTGTAATGTTGTAGCAGTTCTTGCTATAGCTATTTCAAAGAACATACAGGAAATAGGAATTCCAAGGTCTATTACTCAATGAAAAATCTACCTCTGTTTTAATCTACAATGCAATTTGTACCGTAATATGGCCAAAAAATGATATCTATAATGATGTTTCAAGCAGCATTAACCAATTGCATTAATTTTCCATTTTTCCTCAGACCTGCTCGCCTAAACTCTTCAAACCTGGAGATTTTGCAATTTTCCTAAAAATAGGCAGGGAGATCTGGTTAAAAACCGGGATATCACAGCTATCTGCTAAGAGAAGAAACATACCTGGAAAATGCTGTGCTTTGCAAGTAGTTTATGACCAAAATACTTAAGAGAAGCCTCTTCAAACTATTTCAATGGGCTTTGTTACTCAGAATGCATTAACAAAAAAACCTTGACATAAGGAAAGTCAATGGGATTATTGCATCACAGCTATAAATTAGAAAATATTTAAAATAAATCAGAAAATATCAATCAGAAAATAATAAATAAATCAAACAAATATCAAAGGAGATATCAGAAAACCAATGAAATAGCAGTTTGAGATTCATTTATTTCTGCAAAATGACGCCTTTTAGACCAGAAGAAACAGTATATTTATATACCGGGAGAACCCACTCAAAACCGGGAGTCTCTCTACAAATCTGGGAGAGTTGACAGATCTGTCTTCCAGAAAAGGCTCTTAAATGAGCTGTACTGACATTGGGATATATGCTAGTTAATTCATTTAGAGTGACCTTTGAAATATTTCTTGGAAATCGCAGCTGGAGTATAAACTTTAAAAGAAGAGCCACGACGAAAAACATCTTTCATCCTTGTAGATTTAACATTTCGACATTCCAGATAAAATTAGATCTAGGCCATTAGACATAAACAATAGTGTTGACTTAAACGATAGTTAAAAGACATAAACGATGTTAATATGTACGTTTCGAGATACGTTTCGAGACTACTAGTCCCATCATCAGTAATGAACAGTGCTAACGGGAGGTTTTTATAAACAGGCAAAAACAAGTGGGAGAAAAACAAGTGGAAATCAAGATAGTAATTCCACGGGAATATCAGGGAGACCTAAAGGGAATATATATCACTAGGGAAAAAACCCCAACCAGCAAAACACCAGTATGAGGAAAAACAGCTAAACAAAAGCAAGGGAGCAAACAGGCTATATAATGAGTAGAAACATAACTAAAGGCCTTAAGGGACTAAAATAAATAAAGGGGAATCGAGGAGCTCTGAAAATTGAGGGAGGGGCGATATTTAAGAATAAGGAGACTTTCGTGTATAAGTAATTCAAGTTCATTGTTAACGTTATCAATGATGCAAAAGTCGTCAAGGGAGTCACTATGACCAGTGTCATTAACATTGTCTTTAATGGCTGATTTCGCAGCACCTTTAACACTGTTACCTTTTCTATTAATCCCTAGATGCTCTCTACAGCGAACAATGAAAAGGCGTGATGTTTTGCCATAGTAAGTAGCCTGGCAGCTACTACACGTAAACTTGTAAACAAGAGGAGCAAGCGTGACTAGGGACACGGTCTTTAAAGGGAAAAAGGCGACCGATAGGTTTATTAGCCCGAAAAACAATCTTAAGGTCAATATGGGGGTAAAATTTACCAATAAATTTAGTAAGTCGTTTTTTAAGGTGTATACTATAGACACCTAGATAGGGAAGAAACAGAAGTATGGGGAGTTTAGGGACGTTACTGGGCTTTATATCAACCACATATTGTTTGTTAAGAAACCTTTTAATAATCCGATCAATAAGTTGTGCTGGAAAACGATTTTTTTGTAGAAACCGTTTGATGTTGCAAACTTGACTGTGAAAAGCTTTGTAAGACGAACAAATATGAAAGGCACGGTAGATAAGAACAAAAATAAGGTTGATTTTATACTGAACAGGCGAGAGACTATCAAAATGAGTGTATAGACCAGTGAAAGTTTTCTTCCGATATAAGTTAGTAATGAAACCATTCTCCACATATGTAACCAGGATATCAAGAAATGGTAAGGAGTTGTTTTCCTCAAGCTCTTGTGTAAATTCAATATTGGGATGCTGGCGATTCAAATAAGTAAGAAAACATTCAGCTTGAGTACGATTTTGAAAAATGCAGAAAGTATCATCAACATATCTACGATAAAATATGGGTTTATAGTTAGATGGACAGTTAGAAAGAAAGTTTTGTTCAAGAGAACACATAAATATATTAGCAAAACTCGGCCCCAACGGAGAGCCCATGGCCACTCCATCGGTTTGTTCATAGAGGTGATTATTGAAAATGAAATGATTGAAACCTTTGATCAGCAAAGTTCCTCCTTCATGCCATGAAATTTCCTGTTTACTTTGAAATACGATTTCAAAAGAGAGCGATGGAAACAAAATTCTTACATTTGGCTACGATTTCAATCGCGTCCATTACAGCTAAAGCCTGTTTCATAACTTTCCTTATTCAAAAATGGTTAGAAAGCTTGCCTTAGTATGAATCGGTTTTGAAATATTTGGAACAGTTTCCTTTGGTCTTCAATGAGCAATGATCAAAAGAAAATAATACTCAACAACTAAACAATCTAGGAAAATTTTGTACTGGATATTTGAGCACTAAGAAAGTTTAAATGGATCTAAAACTCAAATTATCTGAGTAGAAAATATTGTACACACTTTTTTGGTAAGAATAAAGTCTTTAGGAATATAAAAGCTCAGGATCACTGTAATTTAAGAATAATGTAAGAATAATCAGGGCCGTAACCACGATTTTCATTTTGGGGGGGCTTGGAAGTCACTATCGGAGGAGGCCTCACCATGGTTGAGGCGGAGGAGCTGAAAACTTTATTTTAACAAGAAATTATTGGGGGGCTCCAGCCCCCTTTGCCCCCCCGTGGTTACGGCACTGATAATGCAAGGCTCAAGTTTCATTAAGAATTGGAATTTGTGCAATTTTGAAATATAAAGCTGCTTTTGAACTAAATTTTGTACAATTGATACAATATTTATTATTCTGTTCCTCTTTTCATTTGTTTTATGATGATGTAAGACATTCACAGAAACGTGAATGCAGTCCCTTCACTTTTAGACGAAGTTCTTTCTTTCAAATTTGAGAAAAATTTCGGAATAATCTTGGACTTGAAATCTGAAAAATTTAAGAATATGGAGGCTCAGTAAAAAGTTAGGCTGGCTAATTTTCAACAGTATATCTTTTGCTTATGACTAAAATATATCATTATTGCTAGTGCACATGCACCTTCTGACACTCTTTATTAATGCGCATGCAGAAAACATTGAAACTCAAAGCTTTGTGATAAGAAAGTCTTATATAATGAAAATCATGAAAAAAATAAGAAAGTACAGTACTGGGTAGAAGAAACTATCTTAGGAAAATTAACGTGTATTGAGAGCAGGGACTTCAGAAGCATGCAAAGACAGTACAGTACTGGGGAGGGTACATGCACTCAGACGCACCCTTAAAAACAGAACAACATTATGAGCTGAAAAGGGCATACTACATGCAGATTCGTGAAAAGTGGGGACACGTGCCCCTTGTACCCCTTTGCTTCCTGTGCTTCTTATTCTTACTTCAATGATTGCGAGCAAATTTTAACAGGAATACCACATTGAAACAATGGGTGACGTGGTATAGAAAGGCATTGATATAGCTTAGCGGTCGTTTACCTTATGAGGCATCATATCGGAGCCTGCTTTAGAGTGGTCTAGGAAATTCAAACATTTAGTTACATTTCTGACTTTCATATGCTTCTTATTATGTAGAAATCCTTTTGTGTCTTGGTCTTATATGTTCTATGAAACTTCGGAGAAAACTACCGGGTGCGGTCACAAGAAAAGCTCAGCTTGCGTGTGATCAAGCTCTATTCTAGAATAATTTGGTCTTAGGAAATTTTCGTAAATTAGGCCTGCATTGTATACTACATGGTCAGTTATCGTGCTGTTTTACCATAAGAAGGGATATTTAAGCTGTTGCAGAGCACATAACTATTCAGTTTTTAAGCCCTTGCACTGAAAATTTGTGACTCTTATTTGCAGTAATAATATAGTTAGCAAGCCCGTAGCAAAGCCTGTGTTTCAGGTATGGTAAAATTGTCCTGGAGGAATCACGTGGTACAAACTCTGAGAGCGTTGTTTCATACTTTCTGTTATCACAATCAAACGGAAGATGCGTATGCATGAAAAGTTTCTAGTAAGTTGCAAGGACCAACGTTGAATTCATCTAAAATGTTGATATAGATCTGCATGTAGCTATACTTTTTTAGCCAACTTTAAATGAAAGTGATGATAATAATAGTAATAAAATGTCAAGAGATCTCTCTTACCCACAAAGAATGCAAAGAAGAAACAATGCAAAGAGTGCAAACAATTCCAAGGGGTGGCACAAGCTGGAATTCTGTTGTCCAGGGGTGGCATTTGGGACCCCATGCCTTCCCATGGGTATAACCCTTAATCAAAAATATTGAAATCATGGCACATTTCCTTCCAGTTTAATCCGCTTCCAGAATTCTAGCTCACATATTTGTTCTAAGAAATTACTACTCGAAATAAGACATTGACATTAAACTGACTTCCTTTTTCCAATGATTGGTACAGGCATGATATGCCAATGACTAGTCCAAGCATGATTTGCCATTTCAGTCATGATTTTATGCTAGGGGTGAGCTTAGTGGTGGCTGGTAGTTATAGTCTTTTGTTGAAACCATATAGCCCCCGGTCTGAAGATATAAACGCTTTTGTTGAGATTATATTGGCGGTTTGACATAGAATGATGTCGGACAAAGTCATTACAAGTTTCGTTTTATGTACTGACACCAGCAAAGAGAATTTTCTTTCTTTGTCACTCACAAAAACAATGTTATGGTAGAACTGGCTTTGAGAACTGTAAAGGAGCTCATCTGTTAGAACTCCAAAGCTTGGTTTAAAATCAAGTACAGTTTCAAACCAAATGCAGCTCGATGTCTAGTGCATTTTCATAGTGAACTCTCTTTATCTCATTAATGATATTCATACAAGTTTGTTGAACAGCAGTTCATTATCATTCAAAAAGATCCTAACATATCTCTTTAAAAATGGTTTGCCTTTATATTATATGCATCCCTTCAAGGAAATTACATTAATAGACAGTTCTTCCTTCTCAGGAAACATAATTTAGAAGATATAATTGTGGTGTTATTGCTTTGCATTGTTTCCGTGATGCTACATAGCAGGATCTATAAAAGGAAATCACTTAACTTTTCTGGCACTTATCTGCACTTCAGTAATACACGTTTTTTTTTATAAGAACACTTGGTTCCAGTTTCAGCCTGCCGTTTCTTATTTTTCCGTATATTTTCAGCCTAAGGTTTTTCTTATTCTGTTTCTTATTTTCGTTTTCGAATTTCCTGAGCAAAGTAGTGTCAAGACATAACACGTACTTGATAAATTAATTAAGCCCCTGTTCACGTTTAATATCGGATGTTGCACTTGTTGCATAGGATGTTCTACCTGAAGTTTTATTTCCAGCAAAGGAAATAAGTAGATTTCAAATCACAATGATTGCTTTGACTGCGAAATAAAATTCAGTTTGAAACATGGAAAGGCGCAAGCAGGCCACTTTTGGAGCTTTTGGTTTTACAAAGAAAGTTTGTCACAGAGGAGAAGAGAAAACTATTGCTATTCCCAGTACACCAACTGAAGAACCAAGGTTGTCATGTGTGAAATGCAGATCGACCTTTAAAAATCAACAAGGATTGACTGTCCATATGAAATGCAAGCATCCCGGAGTTTCCGAAGACGACGTCGATTTTATTGAAGAAAGCAC
>WIPJ01004141.1:105109-125136 GCA_018155075.1 Cassiopea andromeda | reverse complement strand
TCTATGTTCCAACAGCCGACAAAAGATACTTCGATAGAAATAACAGAAAAAGCTCAACCACCCGCCATTCAGCCTCTTGCTAAGCCGCAGCCCGGCCCCAGTAGAAGTTTACTGTTCTGTTCTTTAGTTGTTTGTTTTGTTATTTTCGCTTTTAATGATATTTCATTTATTGAGTTTTTTGAATTTCAGCCTGCCTTGTTTCTTAGGTTGTTCTCATTTTTTGGCCTAATCTCAGCCTGGTGTTTCTTATAAAGGTTGTTCTTATAAAAAAACGTGTAGCTAGATCCTGACAGATGCCTTTCCAACTAATGATCTGAATACTAATTAAACATTTCTTTACAGGTAAGCGGCAGTCCAGATTTCATTTCTTTTATGTGCCTTTTTTTAAACACCACCATTCATGGTATTTTGTTTTAACTAATGCAGAAGATGCATTTCAAAATCATTTTTCCATAAATCTTTGCTACATGTTAGTTTTAACATGGTAAATTTTTGTTTTATTTGTACTCATGAACGTCATATCTTTACTGCACCAGATCGTAAAGATGGCAAGAGATGAGACAACCGGGACTTGCGGTATGTGTTTGGGCTCTAAAGATTTTAGAAATCTAAAATGTGGTCATGCATTATATATACAATGATTGCAAGCCATCCATGCCAACAATAAGGGCATATAAACTTTGTTCTTTTGATAGAACTGAAAATACAAAAGAGCCTTGTGCCTTGCCAAAACCAGAATAATTTGATGGTCAAATTTTCTGCTACATGTCGGAGGAATCCTAAGACTTTGCAAAGCTTATTAGTATGCTAGCTGAACAAAGTCACAATTAAGCTTCTATGGAATGTAGCCGAATGTCTTAAAAATCATGTGGAAAACTGTGGCAGTTCATAGATAGCCAACTGAATCCGGCCTTACTTTGTTATACATGCTGGAAGAACATGTAAATATGCATACGTGCATGGAATCAGTATTCCAGTGAATATTGAACAATGAACACTGGAAATTGCATTTAAAACTGCACAGTTAGAACAGCACGCACAAGCTCAAGTATCATTTGTCGTTCTCTCAGAAGGAAAAATGCAGAAGCCAGCTCATTTTATTAGGCTGTGCAGAATGCGATCTGAAGAGCCAGCTCAGAGTGTCAGGTACTCCAATATAATGTAAATTTACACACACTAAATTAAAGCACTCTGTCTAATTGCTTATGATAGTATTGTGATATTATACTATTTTCCTCTATTTTATACCATTTAGTTTTTCATGATTTTGACGAAACTAAAGGCATCGTTGCACATCAGATACTCTGGCGGGCGCAGTCTATTCTGTAAGTGAAAGGAATTTGGTTTGATATTATTCCAAATGCATTACAATATGCAAAAACTGCTCATTATCGGATCGGATTACAGCTGAATGTCTAGGACGTAAAGAGACTTTAAATGGGACTTGATTTTCCTAGGAAATTATTTTAAGCATCTACTCTTCAAGGTTGTAGTTTCACTAATAGCAAGTTCTAATATTGAACGACTGTACCGAAGATGCAAACATTGAAATTTTCCCTTGATTTTTAGCCAAATGTACATATTCTATCAAATGTTTAAAATATAATTAGGTTTAAAATTGAAAAATTTTTTAAGAATTCAAATTCTTAGTAAAAGGTTTGGTATTCTCAAAAAATAGATAAAAGCCCTGTTGCCCGCTAAATATTCAGCTGTAATCTACATGCCCGGATATACCCTGGAATGTAGGGGTGTTACACCTCCCAATGTTTTCATACTATTCGGTAAATTCAGCAATTGTCTCGAACCAATAGGTAAATTCTGCAGCATCGTAAAAGGAAGTGGTAAACCTCAAAATACTAGTTTGATTTTTTGTACTAGCATTGTTTATTTATTTTCATAAGCAAATTCTTGAGATAGGGCAATAACGAAAGTGAAAGATGGGCTTTACTTACTTATCCAGGCATAAGTAAGTAAAGCTTGTTACCATAGAGATAGAATATATTGATCATAGGATTGAATATATTTTGCCCTCCGATTGAACATATTTCAACATCGTATTGAATACATATTCCAACATTGAATTGAATATATATTTCAACATTGATTAGAATACATATTAGTTTGGATTGAATACATATTAGGACTGGATTGAGTACATTTTAGTAAAAGATTGAATACATTTCACTTTATTGAATATATATTGAAAGGATTAAATATTGCTACATACGGCCAGCCATACAGGGCCTTAAGTTCTTTCATTTTCGTTTTCATGGAAGTAAAACTTGAAAATACAAAACCAATATTCCAGCACAAAATCGTTCCTTGAAGAACTCGATAGGTTACATGATCGGTGTTAAATAAGATACCGAGCACCTGTCATTATGCACGTTGTTTATATATCAAAGGTGTTTTTGGCCCAGCACTGACACTTAACTTTTTCATGATTCCATTAAACTGTCTTTAAAACTTCGCTTGAACGTGATCACCCAGAAAGACGATTTAGCAACCTATCCAGCTTGATCGTCATTACACATTCTGTCATCAATCCGTCTATGGTCGGTTTGAAGTACATCATCGTATGTAAATACACAGTTTTATAAGAATAAGCTTTATGCAAAAATTAAGGCTCAGAAACGCTGAAATTTAAGAATAATGTATTAATAATGCAAGGTTCAAGCTTCATCAGAGCTTAGAGCTTTTGCATATTCCATTCATAATACAGGATTGCTTTTAGAGGGCACTATCAATAAAACCCATTTTGGGTGCTTTATCATGAAGCAGAACATCAACAGAAGTTTGACCATGTTCCTTTATTTACAGGCGAAGTTACACTTTCGATATTCAAACATTATTTAAGAATGATTTGCTGCTCAAAATATAAACAAATAAAGAACACTGAGGGTCAGTAAAAAATTAGACATTACTATAAAAAGCGATATTAAAACAATTACTAAAATTGCTTCTGTCCAGCAAATTTTTGCATTGTGGTTATTACAACAATATTGGTTTGGTTGATAGGGATGGTAGCTACATAAGCTAATGTCAAAATTCAGTTGTTCTTAGAAATGACGTTGGAAGTAGTAGCACGGATTGAGTGTGGGGAACTTTTGCATGCCTTTCAACAAGTATTGTTGCAACTCACGTGTATTTGACGGGGATCGTTATCTGGGATAGCTCAAGAAACGTGTTCACACTTATCTTAACACACATAAAACGCGGGCCAGTCGAGGACTTCACTGATTCTATCACCTGTGACCAGGCTTCAGGAACTGTTTAGTTTCCATTTCAGCATTGGCAACAGGTACACATTCTCTTTCTTTTTGTGCATGGTATTGTCTTGTTGCTGTAGTAGAAAAATGAGGAAGAGGCTTCTCCAGAATCTTTTCCTGCCGCTGGACCAGAATACAAAGTGAGCAAACACGTTCAGGCAAGTGGAAATCAATTTTCCTTTTAAATATTTGTCTTAATATCTCAGCATTTCAGTCCTTACATGTCATGAAACTTAGAGAGTTTCGATTCGCTTTCGTACTACGTAACGGCCTAAGCTGAAATTGGCCTAGTAACATCCAACTCTGACCTCGTAAACCCTCATTCCACTTAGCAATGTAAAAGTGATAGTTCTAATTTAGAAACTCTATCTTGAACTATTTGTAGAAATTGAAGCACAATCAGTAAAATTCACTATAAATTGGCCATGCAAGTAAGGCTCTGAGTAGACTCTCATTTCAATAGGATTCAAGGGTGGCGCCAGGAAAATTTCCGAAGGGTGCTATAGCTTTACCACAGCACGAAAAGCGGCAAAATTCTTTTCACATAGTTAAAAGATGTTTTCGTCCAACACTCATCAGAGTATGAAAACGTCAGATAGTGACCTAATTGTTAACCGAAATATATATCCGGATGCCATTAAATGTGATAGGTCGGGTCTAAATTGGCTCCAAGAGTAGCCAATTAAGACCTATTAACCATTGTTTACTTGAAGAGTCCCAATGAGGAAACTGACTCTTTCTATTGTGAGTCGGCCATAGGACAACATCTTATTGCAAACCCAGAATGCGCCAAAACATATACATACGACAATTTTCCGATCCTTGGGCAAGTAAGATCGTCTTGTCATGTAAGTGTGTTGGAATCGGTTTAAATCAAGACTCAAAACCCAGTCTTGTGTAGACAAAAAGAGTTCGTTTTTGCATTAGGGCTCTTCAAGTAAACAATTTCAATAGGTCCTAATTGGTCACTCTTGGGGCCAACTAGACGCTTCCTATCACATGTAACCGCATCTGGATATATATTTTGGTTAACCTTTAGGTCACTACCGATGAGTGTCGGACGAAAAAAGCTTTCAAATACACGCATTTTTTTATATGCAATTTCAACTCGGGCTCAGTACTAAAAATTGCTTAGCTGGAAGGCAAATTTGAGTATTAAAAATTGCCTTCCAGGTGCTTAACTTTTTGTTCGTGTTTTTTGAAAATAGATTAGAAATTGATAAATATAGGGCGATATAAACTGAAAACGGTTTGGTAATTGGTAAGTATTGAAAGTCAACAAGTATTGAGGGCAGATAACGCTTGCACGGGTTATTCCTGTTAATAAGATGGTGTCAGTTCACATTTATTGTTAAGTACTGAAAATATAATTTTTCAAATTGCTTAACAGTCTTCAATCCAGTATTAAAATTGCTTAAATTTTTGCCTTGCCGAGTGCTGCCTTGCTTATAAAGCAGTAGCTTATAAAAAATGCGTGTATGTGAAAAGAATGTTGCCGCTTTTTCGTGCTGTGGTAAAGTTCTGTAGTACCAACAGACTATTTAGGTACTATAGCCGCCAAAAATCTCCGAAAAGAGTTTTTCACAGTCAGATCGGGGACTAGCATGTTCCTACGGGGGGCTATAGCCTCCATAGCTCTTCCAAGCATTTGTGCTATCGGATCTTTCTTTAGCGCATGTGCTTACGCATGTGTACAAGTTGAAACAGTGTATAAACAGACAAGCTTCTCAAGTTCAGCCATCAATACCAATTCCTCCGTCCCTCTAAACGAGGTCAATCAAACGTAAACAAAATAAAAAAACGAGGTTGATTAAATATATATTAGAACAAAACAAAAATTATAAAAGGTCCATAGTTCCAATGCAATACAAGTGAACCTTTCCAAATGGAGTTTGCACAGTGACTCCAATAAAAGCAGCTTATTTCGGTTATTTCATACGAGGAATTCCATGCTACAGTTTACAGACCAACTAAATTTGATAAAGATATCAACATATACTCGACTTGACGAGGCAACTTCATTTGTCGAAGTCCTACAGAGTTGCAAGCTCAAAAGCCCTGTGCATTTACAAAACCAATCCCGCTAAATTTCATACCAGGTTGTAGTGGAAAAACGGAGGAATCAACCTTCAGCTGAAATAAATATGTACTCCAAACGTAATGGAAGTAAAGGCATAGACAATAGACGCGGGCTCGAACGCTGCAGACAGAAGAAAAGGAAAACATTTAGGGAGATTTTGGATAGGCTGTTTGCAAAGCCAAAAGTCCTGTAGAATATGAACTCTAGTATTAGATTTTACAGTATGAAAACATGTGTACATCCATTAAGTTTGCTATATCTGTTGAAATTATGAAGAAAATATAGGAGCGGCGAAAGAAATTAAGAAAATAGGAACATTGCGTATGACTTTATACATTCTTCAGCATTGTTTTGAGTAGCAGCTACCACGCATTGAATGAATGAATAGGTTGTTGTCCCAGCATGTCTTCATATGGCAGGATTCATAACTTTTGCCGAGCCACAATATTTTAAGTTTATTGAGAATGAGCCTTAAGTCATTATTTTTGCGAGAAAAGGTATAAGTTCAATTAATATTAAAGGATGGAATTCAATTCCTTGCTGACATGCACTTAGTTTCAGTGGTATCCGTAAGAGATAGGGCACAGAAGGTAAGCAAGTTTTAGTAGAAAAGTCTGTGTATACAAACCTATAATTATAATATATAGTTTTCAGCAGAATCTATAATTTTCGAGAATTTTTTGTGCATGCATGTAATTGGAATTACTACATTTTCTGATTCATATATAACAGATGCAAAAGTAATGGCAACTGGGAGAGATTTGATAGATAGAGCTTGTGCAATCTGCTTTGCATCTAAAGACTTTAGAGTTCTCCCATGTGGTCATCCCATATGCTTTGGTTGTTTGGAGAACTTGCATACTGGTGGAAATGGAATAGTAACCTGTCCTTGGGACAGAGAGGAAGATGCAATCGAGCCAAGTGCATTACCTACGCCAAAAGAATTCACAGGGAAAATATTTTATGATTCTACAGACCAGATCGATGATTTTGTAAGACTACTCAAAAGTCTACTAAAACAAAGAAAAGTCACCATTCAACACTTGAGGACTGTAGCTGAAATTCTCGCTAGTTATGAAAGAAAATGTGCTGTTTCAAAGATAACTGGCTCCGCAGCTGGGGTGAGTTCTAATTTGCATGATCAGTTTATATTTATATTGTTGATATTCTATGTTCTAGACATTTCCATCTTCTGTTTTAAAATGTTGGTATGATAATGTGTTTTAAACAGTTGTTCAATTAGTTGGGTTGCTATTCCTGATCAGCAAAGTTAATGAAGTCTCTGTAACTGTAGCCCTCAAAATAAATTGACATTACCCCCGTCAGCACAAAACAAACACTAATCGGAAGTATCACATGAGCGTAGTAGTTAGATTCTCGTTGTCTAAGGTAGAAATATGACTATTCTTGTGAATTTGTGAAACCACACACGTTTAAATAACCAGTTACTGTCCTCGACGACGTTCTGAGATTATAGTATCATCGTCTAGCCCAGGGGTCACCAACCTCCGGCCCCAGCTACCACCCAATCCGGCCCAAGTGCTTGCGGAAAAATTGCACCTATGTTTGAGGCAATATCCTGCTTTGATAAAGTGTTAATGCTTGCTTTACAGTTTGTAATCTTTTTAGTCTGCCCATTTCATTTTTCTTATAACACTGAACTGAACTGCACTGTGCAAAATAAGACTGAACTGCACTTTGCAAAATAAGACTCTGTACTGCAAGCATCTGCCCAGAGCTGTGAAGGGTGTGACACCCCCTAAGCATTGAAACCCTGCATTTTGTTTGACAAATGCCAAGCAAGATGTTGTCAAATGTCGGGCAAAACAAAGTACAAAAGAAGTAATGTCTTATTTCCCGTTTTGTCAATAGACTTCTGCTAGATAAAACGAGGTGTTTTTTTGTCTGGCATTATGTTCGCCTCCTATGTCGACTAACATCCACTGCTTGAGCTATGCACGAGCAACAGTTGGCGCTTCTCAAAAATATTGTTCTTTTATTTCAATTATTATGCGCAATAAAAACATATTCTACTTTGAAAGTTTGCAACGCAGTGACAGAATATTCAGTGTATATCCGGCGTGAGGCCACTTCCTTTATGTTCTTGACGTGCAAGCATATAGATGGAAGGAACAATAACAGGTTGTCCCAAAGCATACAGCTAAAATGTATACAAAAGAACTCTAGTTTGCCTTGAATATTGGGCATGAATAGTACTAACGAAAGAACAAAATGAAATGAAGGGTTTGTAAAAAGTGCCAATTTCTTTAAAATTAATAAACGGAAGGTCCTAATGAGGTCCGGGGGTTGGAAAAGAATCGAAAAATTAATAAGTGGGAGGGACGTTTATTTAGCACCTGAGAGTACAAGCATTCGACAGCAAAAGGAGAGGTCGTCGGAGCTTTTCCCATTCTAGTTTTAAGTCTGCAAAAATAAAAAAGTCAGCTTGAGGGATCAATTTTCTTTCTCTATCTAAATTTCAATGATCAAATCAAGTGATATTCTGTTTTAAAAAGAGGCTTTTCCGACGTTCTAGAGGGCGTTGTCCTAAAAAATTGTTCTGGAAGCCAGCCCCCAGACCCCCTTTTCCCCTGATTTCTTCCATTCCTTACTGAAATTTTATGATTAGTGTCTTCATAAAGCAGTGCAGAAAAGCTTCTCCCAAACCACTGAACATAATTAGATACATCTCTATCAAGAATGTCCTCAATGAAATGCTCATTGGGCAGTGACCGAAATATCGGGAAAAATCGTATACACCGCCTAAAGAAAACCACTAGTTACGTCCCTGCATCTGGCTCCAGCGAGAGTGTTGTACAAGGAATTTGACCCCGAAGCACAAAAAGGTTGGTGACCCCTGGTCTAGCCACAAGAAACATCATGATGAAAATCAATAGTATTTATCTAAAATTTTACGACTTAGCACCTCGGCCATTCAAGACTTTCAGTGTGAATATTTAGCTAAACGGAAATGTGGATAACGTTTTTCGAAAGCAGTTATTGTCAGTAGAATAGTAATGCCCATTTTCGTAGCTGTATTCCCCTTTTTACATTTCAAAATGCACTCTGACTATCTGTGCTATTATAGTCTCACTCTGCAATAACATCTTGTAATACTAAGGGGCACTACTTCTAGAGACATAGCTATCGGGGGTGCGAGGGTGCTGCATCCCCCAACTTAGCTTCTCGGAAAATTTGCAGTATAGTAATAGTGCTAGTTCTCGTTGCATTACTAAACAATTGAGGGAAGTCTTCCTTGTGGGCGAATTTATCTCCAGAAAACCCTTCTTTGCCGGCAAATTGGGGTTGTACACCCCAGTAATGTCTCTTAACTTCGGCCCTGATCACGTAGCAGCTATATTAGAATATTGCCAGAGACTAAATCAGCAGCAGGGTTCCTTCTCTCACACTTCCAGATTTACTTGCCAGAAAATAAATTATTGCAATTATAATGATAATTATTATTATTTAAAATGTTTAGGGAGGGTATTCCTTCAGCCATAGCTGTTTTTCAAGGGGCCCACCAAATGTACATAAGTACCATCAAATCTTAAAAACCTATTTACTATCGCTAAGTAATGAACAATTAAGATAAAGGTAATTACATAGATAGATAAAGTAAATTCATGAACACATAACCAACAAAGTGAATAAATAGCTCATTAAGCAAACAGCAGCTAATCTTTTCAATAAATTCTTAAAGGAGTATATGGTTGATGCCGATTTTAGCTTAGTTGAGCGACTGTCCCACAATACTGCTCCCTCTAGGAGTTTTATTATATCGCTACCTTTCTTCTAACTTCATACTAGCTGTCTACTGAACCACAATCTTGTTACAGTTAACTGGCACTGGGCTTACGATAACTGGCATTGTTTTGACTTTGACTGGTGTTGGGGCAGCAGTTGGCGTGCCGATGGCTATAACTGGCGCCGCAGTTGGGGCTGCTGGGGGTGCTACAGCAGGAATATCTTCTGTGGTAGAAGCAACACTGCAGAGAAGAGGGCTTAAAGAGGTGCAAGAAGATTTGAGTAGAGATAGATATTTGGCAGAGCAAACTCTTGATCTCCTTCAAAGAGCACCAGATGATCCAGAGTTGGTAAGACGTTGGAATATTGACCCTTCATTGGTAGCCAACTTAGGCAGAGTTCTTCCTGGATTCGCAAAAGTAGGCGTAACAAGTGCAGTTGGAGTTCAAGTCGGTTTGGGTTTGCTTCGGACTACCGCAACAACTGGGCTGCATGTTGCTGGTCTTGCATTGGCTGCAGCTGTAATTCCATTTGATCTTGGTCAGATGATAATATCTTCTATCAAGATTCACAAGAAAAAGCCCTCCACCGTGGTTAAAGAACTCCATGATATAGCCAATGGCTTGGAGCATGAGCTAAGACGCTACCTTATCGCACAAGATTTCTTTCAACTAATTTATACAACTGATGGCTATTGGGCATACATAGTAATCGATCCAGATGAGAAGTTGCTGTTCGATGCTAAATTGGACCTAGGTTGTACTGCTATTGAGCTTGAGGAATTTGGTGAAATTATTGAATCGGGGGAGAATGATGTACCCGAAGATATAAAGCAGAAAATTTATGATGAATGGTATTCACATTGTGAAGAGGAGAGAGATGAATTTTCACATGAGGAATGGAACTTGATAGATTCGGAAACGCTCGAATTGATACCCGTCAACAGCTAACTCCTTTGTATATAATTGTTTGTACATATAGTAGCATAGGCATCAAATCTTGATTGGCTAACAAAGGAATCACCATAGAAGGATTCCTGTCAATAGGGAGGTTTAGATCCAGTACGAGTACGAGTACGAGTTTTTAACTGCGCAGCCGATCTACGCATATTCAGAGGGAATCCCCGTCACAACTCGTACTCGAAGGAGCCGTTCAGTACGAGTTTCTCAGCAAATCTCGTACTGAACAGAACGAGTTTGGAATTGATAATATTGGCAAAAATAAATGTGCAATTCATAAGCAATTGCTTCGATAAAAAGCAGATGTTCAAAGGCAACCTCTTGTTTTGAAAAGGAACACAATATGAAGCCTTATTTAAGAGCTGTTATCGTGGAACCACTCGGTCATAATAAACTTCTGGAAAGGGCCTAGCCATGGAAGGGGACTAAATGGAAAGACTTTCACAGAACGTGTATTCCAAAGTTGAGCGAGGGACTTAAGTTTTTAAAACAGTTCAAGAATAATCCAACAGCATCCTCACGACTCGGAATGTCATTCTTGTTCAAGCGAATTTCAGACAGCGACTCATCTTAATTCACGATAGCGAAGGTTCAGTAAAAGAAGGCACTGGCTTTCGAGGGATATAGTAATAGCCTCGTGTTTATCTTCAGAGTGCGATAGGGTCCTATAGTATCCTACAATTCAGTAAACCCTTTGAATATAGACACAGATGTATTGATTTCAATAGATCCCGGGGTCGTTTTGAAGGCGGAGATATCTAAACACACGAATTTGCAGTACGAGTACGAGTACGAGTGTTGAGCTACGCGGGGGGTGAACTCGTACTCGTACTCTTACTCGTACTGGATCTAAACCTCCCTAATATTGCTGCGAGAACTCGTTCGAGAAACTTGTTTTGGTGGTCATTCTCACAACATTATTGACAGTAATTCTCGCAACATTATTGACAGACAGTAAGCCCTCAAAAGCTGAGAGCAGTGATACCTGGAACTCCCGCTTAGTGGGACGATTTTTCCAGTCCATTCAAAATTCCTACATATTTTCAAGTATTTTTTTCTGTATAACTGGGACCTCGGATAACTGGGACTCTCGCTTAGTGGAACCAGATTGTTGGGATCCCAGCAGCACCTTTGCTCCTTTTAGCATGGAACGAGGCCAAAATTTTGCATAGATTTTCCTTTAAATCAGGCGTAGATTCGTTGAAACATGATTGCTTTCACGAAACTGAATGAGCTGTGACGATAAGGAATGATCTGAGTGCAGTGGGATCGAGGCAGAAGAAGAGTGTGCCTTGAGTGAGAGGAGTAGCAAGTAAATGGGATTTTATGATTTATGATTTTGTAGTTTTGAGAATTGAATAAATTGGGAAAAGAAAAGGACGTCTGTTTTAGTATTGAGAATCTTTGCTCTTATGGGCTTCGTTACAAGCTTATGGAACATAATATGTAGAGGGAAGGAAAAATGCTTTTGCGGAGCAGATGCGTACAGACACTATTACAATGTTAAAGAATTTTAAACGGACATGTCAAAAAGGACATATACTTTGGAAGGTATGAGATGACACATGATCAATTACATGGTCCTCAGCTCAAATGGGAATACAGCGGTACTATATTTATAAATCCAGTTATCGAGAGTTTCACTTTACTGGGGCTCCCGCTGATTGAGACGTAGTTTAGACAATTCGCAGCATAACTGGTATCTGCTCATCTTCCTTTCTCTGTCTTTTACGGATATACTCTTCACATCCAGGGTTAAATTAGTTGCTTTTCAAAATGTCATTTGGCGTAGAATAATTCTCTTAAAATTACTTGTCCTTGCAAGTCTCAAAAGTGAATTACTATACTTCTATTACATATCTCAGACTTATTGACACTTATTTTGGTGCAATGCTTCATGGCTATACTCATAACGTTTTATCCAAAAATTTGTCGTTCAGTCTCATAAACCTGGAGCTGAAGTTGAAATTGTTAAATAACTATTCCTTGAAATCAAGAGTTGATTTCTTGAAGTGCGATTCCCTACACGAAACTGCATTTTTTCACAAGACTTGATATGTAAAGGAAAGTAAAACACTTTTGGCAGGCAGGTGCCTACATGACAATTATAAATATGCTTGTCAAAATCAGTTTGTACTTAAGAAATTGTAAAGTAAAATGTGAGCACTAACGTGGTCTTCCGCTTAAGTGGGATTACTCTCGAGTAGTAAATAATTGTTAATTTTTGAGATCTTTACCAGCCCCAACTCTTATTGTAGTCCTCCCCCCCCCCATTTACCAATTTTCCGAAATTCTGAGGACGTAAGTCAACAAGTTTCCCAAACGTAAACCTAAAGCGAAAATCAATCATATTTAATAATGGACAACGTGTCCATTTTAGTTGCAATCACCAGACCAGTGATAGAGAAATACGAATAACACCAATTGCTCCAATCTCCCATTTATTAAATTATCAAAGATTCCTAACTCCCAAGTGGTAGAACACGCCATTAATTCAACTTTCAAAAATTTTTCCACCCCGTCATTAAGTAATTCTTCGATAATTCGTTTTCAACCTCCCCCCACAATTATTCGGACCCATAATTATTCGGAATTCGAGAATACAATTGCATTTTGTCTATAAGTCCCAGCTATCTAGAGCTCCGCTTTACTGGGACTCTTTCTAACTGGAACAGATTTAAGATTTTCCTTTGGAGTCTAAGTCATTAGAAGTATATCGTATTAAAATTATAAGCTACGTCCCTGGGTTGTGGAACTAAGATATTTTAAATACCGCGCCCCAATTTGCTCACTATTTTAAGGTATTGGGAGTGTGACAACCAAACATATCCTATAAGCTACTTATAGGCATTAGCTAAATCAATCAACTAGCCATACCACCTGTAATTTGCGTCACACTAGCATACATAATGCAATACAACTACTTGTGTAAAGAAAATAGAAGTTTCCAAGAATGGCATCTTAAAATACTGGTCTTAATCATTTGTCTGTTTCTTAAACCGCAACACAGTTGCATTCAGTTGTGTACCTCCACAACTTTTATCAAGGGGCTCTCAGTGCAACGTCCTAAAATCGATGTGGCCTATTTGCAGCCATGTCCATTTTTCAGAGAAGCAGATATGGTAATTTAGATAAATTTCGCGATAATATAGCCAACAACTGGAACACTCTCAAATAGCTATGTAGCAGTGTAAATTTAATTATAGCAACATAATACACAATACTTTTGGGGTCAATACAACAATGTAAGGCTGAGCCCTCCACCAAAATGAACAGTGATTTCGGCAAAGGGGACTTTATCCCCCTGATTTCCCCTAGAAATTATTTCTGGTTGCATTATAATTGATTAGGACTTTCAATTCCTTTCTAGCAAATACCTTTTACGGTTGTTTCAGAGTTGTACTTCCTTGCTCAGCAATACGGAGGTTGCAAAGCAATAGATGACTCGGGGGGGGGGGCTCATGGACGTCGAAGGTACTTCTCCCCTCTTAAATGTAATCTTCCTTACGCTTGACAGAAGAGAGGCTTTTTGAAACTAATAAGCCCCCCTCTCACCCCTCCGGGTCACCTATTGGATTGGAGTCCTTGGGTTGCTCAACAAGAAAGCAATATTTTGAAATGTCGTGGCAAATTGCAAATATTTTGATGTGAAACTATGTGTGTCGTGAAAATTGGTTGTTGCGTTATGATTTTTGCTGCATTGTGATGTCAATAGGCCGATCCCTTGATTACGTCATGCACGTTCATGCGCGCAATGAATTGTGCTGGTTGTATTTAAGTGTCTTTGGTGTTCTGTGGTGATCGTGTAGAAGTTTCGTATTTGCTTGTTTATTTTGGTTGAAATACAGTTGTAAACGATGGAAAATTCACGCGAATTTAATGAACAGCCCATCCCTAGTTTTTTTCAAAACTCTTTCCCTGGAAATAGTGCTGTTGAAGTTGGCAAAGACAACGACTTTAACAAGAAATTGCCAAGTGCGGCTAGTCCTGAAGTGGAAGTCAAAGTGATTGAAACAGGAAAGGATGGCTAGATTCGATGTTTGAGTCTGCTGCCAAACTTTTGCAGTGAAAAACTTGACAACAAACTGATAATGGGTTGAGTTACAACGCCCAAAGATGGACCTGCTCCAAAAACTTTCAGAAACAAAAAACATGTATATAGACTCTGGAAAGAAGGGTACGTTCGAGCTGTTTCTGTAAAGCCTAACGTCAGGGGAGCAGCTTGCTGTTCCTTGTCAAGAGCAAAGTGCATGCATCAATGAAGAGTGTGCAATATAATGTGTATGTGCACCTGGACCAAGCCAATGGAAACGTGGTTCATGCAAAATGTAACTGCAAGGCTGGCCAAGGAGGCTGTTGTAAGCATGCGGCAGCCCTTCTTTACACCATCCTTGATTATGTCAACATGGACACGAAAGAGATTCCAAGGGACTTGACATGTACTCAAGTAGGGCAGAAATGGCATGTTCCATCAGGTGCAAATAGAACAGAAGATAAGGCTTTCAAATTTTCAAGTCTTGTTTTTGAAAAGTCAGAAGAAGGCAAGAAACGAAAGAGACCGTTGGTCAAAGGAAATATGGATGTTTGTGCAACTCCACCATTTGCTCGGGAGACCACTAGCAATGAATTGCAATCTCTTACTGAGAAACTGAGATCGGCAGGGAAGGCATCTTTGTTTTGTGAGGCATTGGAATCCAATCAATTTCAGCCATGTAAACTTTTTGAGACATCATGCTCCAAAGCTGTTACTGCAGTTACTGAGAAGCAAAGTGTTGAAGAATCAAAATCATTTCAGCATCTTTTAGCATTGTACCACACCCACATCCCATCTGACCATGATGACTTGAAATTATTGATTGCCAGTGATGAGATACTAGAAAATGTTACAAGTAAAGTTGGCATTTCTGGAGAATCATCATTCAACGTTTGTTGTGCAGCCATCAAGCAAAATACTGAACGATCTTTTGTTGTGCCACCGACGACCTTTTGTCTTTCATCAGGAGGAGAAGTGAGCTTCCCATTTCCACCACCACTTTTTGGCACTACATCTTCGTCGTTGCCAACTTCAACAGCACTATTTCCAGGGCAAGAGTTTTGAAAAAAACTAGGGATGGGCTGTTCATTAATTCGCGTGAATTTTCCATCGTTTACAACTGTATTTCAACCAAAATAAACACGCAAATACGAAACTTCTACAAGATCACCACAAAACAACAAAGACGCTTAAATACAACTACCATAATTCATTGTGCGAATCAACGTGCTTGACGTAATCAAGGGATCGGCCTATTCCGTGTATTGAAGAGAGAGTTTTGGGTCGCCGTAACTTTGACATGTTCCTATACTTGGAATCAACTTTTTGCATTAACTCGAGATTTCGCATTCATTATTTCGTTCCAAGAATTTCAACGTGTTTGTTGTTGCTGCAAAAGGGGGTGACTTTGTTTTATAATTCCTATTACTGCTTTTGGATCTGCTGAAATGAGTGCAATACTACGTAACGTGTCTTGGCAGCAATTTCACAATACAACTCATTATTTCATTTCAAAATTCTGCATTCTGTGCTGTTTCTAGGCCCGTAGACAGTTCAGCTAGATTGGGGGAGGGGGGCACAGATGTAGAGGTCAAGTCAAAGGGCGGAGGTTTTTTGCATGCTGAACATCTGTGTCTATAAAAAAACAAATGTTTGCCATAATTGTCGTTTTTCATAGGTATTCTGTCGGAAAATAGGGATCTGGGAGACTTCCCCAGAAAAATTTGTCGGGAAAACACCCTCTAGAATATCGGAAATCACCAATTTGCAGAATGAAACATTGAAATTTTCATTATTGATCGTCATGCTAAGGCTGCGGAAGCTGGCCCCTCTACCTAGTTTTGTTGAAATTTGAAGATATAAAATGAAAAGGAAAAGGCTAACCCGACTTTTTCTCTTTGGTACTACGTCACTCTCTATACAAACAGAATTTCTTGCAACGTTCATGGAAAGACTGAAAAAGTCTAAATATTGTCGGAAAACAAAATCAGAATATTCGCATGCCAGATGTCTGTGTTGTAATATTCATAGGCTCTAGATTGGGTAGAAGTCAACTGAAAAATGATTAAAAAGCACAGAGTAGAGTACCTCTACATGCAACCTCGGTGAAGTATTGGGAGAGCAATGCCCCCTGCCCCACAGTGTCTACGGGTCTGGCTATTTTCTGGCCTTACTGCTGCGCCTACTACGCCAGGGCTATTACGTATTTTTTATTATCCATGGCGTATCTTTACCGGAGGCCTTTCAAATTATTTAGTATGATTTTTATATGCCTTGTAGCTCTTACTCTGCAAAGTGGTGACTTTTTTGCTTGTGAGCATTACGGACTGAATAAATCCTTTGCACAGTAAATGAGCTTCAATGCCTCTGGCTGATGCCAGTGTTACAAAGAGAGATGTTTCTAGACACTTTCCTTCGGATGGGGGGGGGGGCGTTTTGCAACCATTTGGCCAACTATAATTGAGAAAAGAAAGTGCATGTCATTCAAATTCATTCAAAAAGGTAGTGGAGTGGATGCGTATGCAATGATTTTGTTACAAAGTGTTACGGAAAATGTAGAGGGTAAAGGGTGTAAATTATTTTCGCTAAGTAACGCCAAAAGTTTTATGCAATTGTTCTACATTTTCAGTTTTGTGACGAATGCTTCCAAAACATACTCAAATAAAAATCGAGCGACTTCCAGAATGATAAAAAATATATTTGCAGTTCTGCTTTGATGTATTTATGCCTTTGCAATACCACTGGCTCATATCTCAACATTTAGTTTTCCCTAAACTTCCCTTTTAAGACCGTATCACCCTTGAGTCTTGCAACCTCCCTAATCATTCCTTGATTGCAGCGATTTTGAGCTATTATTTTTCGCTATACTGCATCAAGTTAAAGTTTGCAAATATAGAGGCTGGTGTTGGGGGAGGGGATCTCATGTCAAATTGTTACGTAGCAACTTGAATGTGACACGCCGCTAGATAGGGGGATAAAGGTAGTCCCGTATACTTTCGTACGTAGGGGAGTTCCTATTAGAGAGGACAATTATCCTCAGCCATCGGCATGGGAGGTAGGGCTGACAGTTCTTTTCCTCGACGCTTTTATCTCCCCAGCATTGACATCAGGTACCTACCTATTTGGTGCTGGGTGAACAGTACGTAGACATTCCGTTCGGGTATCGAATCGGACTCAAACCGAAGACCTCCGCATAGGAAGAATGAGCGTGGATGGGGGATCAATATGGCAATCTTTTCCGAAATTTACATTTTGAATGATCCAATTGGATTATCAATGGGATGTTAACTCTCCTGCAAGGTGACCAACATTGTTATAGTTTCGAACTTGTTTGGGGCTTCCTACCCCTATGCCCTTTCATTAGCACATCACTGCTTCAAAGCACTGTGCTGCTGTGATGTTACAGCAGCTCTTGCTCAGTGGTGATTTCTAAACATTGTAACAAGGGGGGGCTCTAGGTACAACCACGCCTATAGTTTGGGTATGACCCAGCTACAACCACGCCCATTTTTTCAAAGATGGAAACATGATAATTTAGTTTAATACTGATATAGTGTAGTCAACAATAAGAAATCCCTCAATAGCCATACAGCAGTGCACAATTGATCATAGCACTTTGGAAGTAAGGCTAATAAACTCTGAAAAGCCAAGCCAATGCAAGAGTTTTAGGGGGGCTGAGCCCCTCCAAAACGTGAAGAAATTTTAATAAAGGGGGCTCTGCCCCCTGAGCCCACTAGAAATCCCCCCGGTTCTTGCTATAGTTATTTCAAAGGACTTACAGCCAAATAGGAATTCCAAAGTCTATTGCGCAATGAAAAATCTACCTCTTTTTTAAACTACAATGCAACTTGTACAGTAATATGGCCAACAAATGATACCTACAATGATGTTTCAAGCAGCATTAACCACGCGCTTCAATTTTCCATATTTTCCTCAAACCTGCTAACCTAAGCTGTTCAAACCTGGAGATTCTGCATTTTTTCTAAAAATAGGCAGGGTGATTTGGTCAAAAACCGGGATATCACAGCAATCTACTAAGAAAAGTAACATACCTGGAAGTAGTTTATGACAAAAATACTTATGAGAAGCCTCTTCAAAATATTTCTATCGATTTTGTTACTCAGAAAGCATTAACAAAACAATCTTGACATAAGGAAAGTCAATGGGATCATTACATCACACATCACAACTATAAATTAGAAAATATTAAAAATAAATCAGAAAATATCAATCAGAAAATAATAAATACATTGCACAAAAATCAATGGAGATATCATAAAACCAATGGAATAGCAGTGTGAGATTCATTTATTTCTGCAAGATGGCGCGTTTAGCCCGGAAGAAACAGTATATTTATATACCTGGAGAAACCAGTCAAAACCAGGAGTCTCTCTGCAAATCCGGGAGAGTTGACAGATCTGTCTTCCAGAAAAGGCTCTTAAATGGGCTGCACTGACATTGGGATATATGCTGGTTAATTCATTTAGAGTGACCTTTGATCAGCAAAGTACCTCCTTCATGCTATGAAATTTCCTGTTTAATTTGAAATACGATTTCAAAAGAGAGCGATGGAAACGAAATTCTTACATTTGGCTACGATTTCAATCGCATCCATTGCAGCTAAAGCCTGTTTCATCCCTTTCCTTATTCAAGAGTTGCTAGAAAGCCTGGCTTAGGATGAATCGGTTTTCAAATACTTGGAGCAGGTTCCTTTGATCTCCAATGATTAGCGACAAGTCAACAATCTAGGAAGTACTGGATTTTTGAGCACTAAGAAAGTCTAAATGCATTTAAAATCAACTTCTCTCAGTAGAAAATGTTATTCACACTTGTTTTGTAAGAATAAAGTCTTTAAGAATATAAAAGCTCAGGATCACTGGAATTTAAGAATAATGCGTAACGCAATATAGTTTCTTAAAATGAATGGACATTATATTGAGTATTTCCTCTATACCCTATAATATTAGAACAATTGTAAAACACTAGTAGTCTGGAATTGAGAAGTAGAGTACGGACACATTTTGCATATTCTCTCGCATCTCAGTCTTGGAACCATAAACACGCTACATTTTGGTGACAGAGTTGGAGCTGAGATCCAGAGATGTCTACACTTTCTGTCGTGCCAGAAAAGTTCGAAACTGGAGATTTCGCTGCGTGGCTTCGTAACTTTGAGTGCTGTGCCACCGCCAACAGGTGGAAGGATGATAATAAATTGAAGAAATTGCCTGCATGTCTTTGCGGTCCAGCTTCATCTTACTATTTTTCCCTGGCTGCCGAGCACAAGGACACCGATGCTCACCTTACCACGCAGCTTCAAAAGGTATTATGCCCTGTTGTTGCTCGTGAGCGCTACTTTGCAGAGTTTGAGCATCGTTGTCTTCGGCCAAACGAAGACCCGTCGCTTTTTTTATGGGACCTACGAGAAATCCTTCTGAAAGCGGACCCTGACCTATCTGAGAATGCCCAAACTGCCCTTCTCAGTCGTCAGTTTATGAAGGGCCTCACAGATGATCTTAGGATTCGTTTGTTAGAGCACCATCCAAAACCAACACTAAAAACGATGGAGGAATTTGTGCAGCGATATCGTGCCATTCATTTGGGTCGTGAGTCCCTTCAGCTTTTGCGATTGCTTTTCCGGCGAGGATGCGCCACCGCTAGCCTCGCTGCGCAGCTCTGTTGAGCAATTGACGGCCGCTGTTACCACTCTCATTGCCATCTCCAAAAACTAATGACTGAATATACAAGTCAATGAAAAAATTGAACCCGTCATATCTATGGGAATTCCACGAGAGGAAAGAAATAACGTACGACCTAAGAACCAAAGACCTCTGTAAACTTCCAAAGATCAATAAACGTTATGGCTCAGATTCACTTTCTTTCAGAGGAAGTCTTCTCTGGAACACACTCAGTGATAAAATCAAACAAATTCCAACTCTTGC
>WIPJ01004141.1:74554-98731 GCA_018155075.1 Cassiopea andromeda | reverse complement strand
AATGGTGTGAAGCTTTTCCCACTAAGGACCAACAGGCCTCTACTGTTGCTGAGATACTTGTCACTCATGTTTTTAGTAAATTTGGGCCCCCAACCATCATACACTCAGACCAGGGTAGGAATTTTGAGAGTAATCTCATGCATGAAATATGCCGACTTATGGGGGTTCACAAGTCCCGTACCACAGCCTATCACCCACAATGTGATGGCCTTGTCGAGCGCCAGAATAGAACTTTGCAGGAGATATTATCCTGTTTTGTGTCACAGCACAAGGACGACTGGGATAATTGGGTCAGTTTAGCTGTTTATGCATATAATACAAGTTGTCATGAGTCCACCGGGTTCAGTCCTTACGAATTGGTTTTTGGTAAAGACTCTCGCACACTACTAGCGCTAGACTTAGACCTCCCCTTAAAGAACCCCAGTAGTCAGTCTGATTACAGCAGATCAGTCCGTAGTGCAATGCGTGACATTAAAGTAGCAGCACAGAACAAGCTAGCAGCTAGTCATCGCAAACAAACACGTAGCTATGAGTCTCATCGTCGAAAGTGGGTCCCATTTCCTTCTGGCAGCTCTGTTTGGTTGCGACGCCCTAAGACATGGAAATTTGGTGGCAAGTGGGTTGGCCCTTATGAGTTTTGTCCTGCAAGGGGGTTATATACAAGCTAAGGTCTAAGGAGGGGAAGGAGGTTGTAGCACACCATAACAATCTTAAAGATTGTACTATTCCAGCAGACAAAGGAGTTCCTTATTGGCCAGTACCCGAAAACCCGGACATTAACCTACCCCTCCAGGAAGGGCATTTGAGCAACCTCAGGTACCACATTGTCGTCCACTTCGGTTGAGGCAAAATATTCACCCTCCTTTGAGGTTTGGAGATTTTGTGAGCCACTAAATTACGGGATTACGGGGGGGGAAGGTGTAACGCAATATAGTTTCTTAAAATGAATGGACATTATATTGAGTATTTCCTCTATACCCTATAATATTAGAACAATTGTAAAACACTAGTAGTGTGGAATTGAGAAGTACAGTACGGACACATTTTGCATATTCTCTCGCATCTCAGTCTTGGAATCATAAACACGCTACAAATGTAAGAATAATGCAAGGCTCAAGCTTCATTAAGACTTTGAATTTTTGTAATTTTGAGATATAATGCTGCTTTAAGACTAAATTTTGTACAATTGATACAATATTTATTCTTCTGGTCCTCTTTTCATCTGTTTTATAATGATGTAAGGCATCCACAGAATCGTGAATGCATTCCCTTTATTTTTAGACGAAGTTCTTTCTTTCAAATTTAAGAAAAAGTTCGGAATAACCTTAGGTTTGAAATCTGAAAACATTGAGAATATCGAGGCTCAGTAAAGAAGTTAGGCTGGCTTCTCTTCAACAGTATATCTTTTGCTTATGACTAAAAATATATCATTATTGCTAGTGTGCATGCACCTTCTGACACTCTTTATCAATGTGCATGCGCAAAACATTGAAACTCAAAGCTTTTTGATAAGAAAGTCTCAAATAATGAAATCGTGAAAAAATAAGAAAGTACAATACTGGGTAGAAAAAGGTGTCTTATGAAAGTTACCGTGTATTAAGAGCGGGGGCTTAGGAAGCATGCGAAAAAATAAGGGCTGGGTACATGCATTCAGATACACCTTTACAAACAGAACAACGTTATGAGTTGAAATGGGGCATACTGCATGCACATTCGTGAAAAGTGGGGACACGTGCCCCTTGTACCCTTTTGCCTCCTGTGCTTCTTATTCTTACTTCAATGATTGAGAGCAAATTTTAACAGGAATACCACATTGAAACAATGGGTGAAATGGTATAGGAAGGCATTGATCTTACTTTCTGCTTAGCAGTCGTTTACCGTTTCAGGCATCATATCAGAGCCTATTTTAGAGTGGTCTTGGAAATTCAAACATTTAGTTACATTTCTGACTTTCATATGCTTCTTATTATGTAGACATCTTTTGTGTCTTGGTCTTATATGTTCTATGAAACTTAGGAGAAAACTACGTGATGTGTTTCAATGAGGTATCAAACAACAAAATGTTCCACATGAATCTATGAATTGTCTACAGGGTGTGGTCACAAGAAAAGTTCAGCTAGCGTGTGATCAAGCTCTATTATAGAATTATTCGGTCGTAGGAAGTTTTCTTAAATTAGGCCCTGCATTATATACTACATGGTCAGTTATCGTGCTGCCATAAGAAGAGATACTTAAACTGTTTCAACGCACATAGCTATTCAGTTTTTAGGCTCTTGCACTGAAAATTTGTGACTCTTACAGGGCCGGCAAAACGTTTTTGAAAGTGGGGGGGCCAAATTCGTGAAAATGTTTTTGCCCTCAAGGGTCTAGCAGCGTGCCGTATGCACGCATGCAATGACTCCATCATTGCTTATAACAGCTGGGGGTGTGGGGGCGCTGTAAGCCCCCCAGTGGGTCCAGGGCATAGCTCTGGCGGGGGTCCAGGGGGCGGAGCCCCCGGAAGCTCTTGGGATTATACCATCTACGAGGCCTTAAAATGGCTTAAAATGGCTTAGGCCTCCCCCAGACAAATATTTTCTCTTTTTTTGCCTTTACAAGACTGTCAAATGCGTTTGCCATGATTATATTCATGAAAAAAATGTTGCTCCAAAAAAAGTGGGGGGCCATGGCCCCCCCGGCCCCCCGGTATTGCCGGCCATGTCTTATCTGCAGTAATAATATAGTTAGCAAGCCCGTAGCGAAGCCTGTGTTTCTGGTGTGGTAAAATTTTCCAGGAGGAATCACGTGGTACAAACTCTGAGAGCGTTTTTTCATACTTTCTGTTATCAGAATCAAATGGAAAATGCGCATGCAAGAAAAGTTTCTAGTAAGTTGCAAGGACCAATGTTGAACTCATCTAAAATGTTGATATAAATCTGCATGTAGCTATTCCTTTTAGCCACCTTTAAATGAAAATGTTAATGTCAAGAGATCTCTCTTACCCACAAAGATATAACAACAATGCAAAGAGTGCAAAAAATTCCAAGGGTGGTAAAAGCTGGTATTCTGTAGCCCAGGGGTGGCATTTGGGACCCCATGCCATCCCATGTCTATTACCCTTAAACAAAAATATTGAATTCACGGCACATTTCCTTCCAGTTTAATGCGCTTCCAGGATTCTAGCTTACATAATCTGTTCTAAAAGATTACGACTCGAAATAAGACATTGATATTAAACTGACTTCCTTTTGCCAATGACTGGTCCAGGCATGATATGCCAATGACTGGTCCAAGCATGATTTGCCATTTCAATCACGATTTTATGATGGCTGTAGTTATAGTCTGTTGTTGAAACCATATAGCCCCCGTCTGAAGATATAAACACATTTGTTGAGATTATATTGGCAGTTTGACATTGAATGATGTCGGACAAAGTTATTACAAGTTTCAGTTCATGTTGGTGAAAACTCTTCTAAATTGGGAAAGCAAAGCTCAGGACACGTTCAACTTTATCAATAGAAGCTAGATTGACTTCCTGCTCACGTTTAACGTGCACTGAATCTTCTTGTATAAACCTAAAGTGCATTAAAACATCCTCTTGGTATTCGCAGCCACTGAAATATCCGAGCCGAAAATTGCAACGGACTTTGACCGACATCAATGTATGTCAATTTAGTGAATCCCCAGTTATAGTACCCTGCTCATCTAGTACCTGCTAACCATACCGAAGTGCCCTCATCGGAAGAGTCATCCTCCCCGTCGTAAAACAATGGTGCCACCTTCTTCATCCATAAAAAGCCATCTTTTTTCTAGCTGTGCGAGAAGCAGTTTGATACCTTCGAAACAAGCATACCATGTAAGCTACTGTCCGGATTTTACTTTCATATTCAACAGAAGTAGTTTTAACCTTCCTCTTACCTGGTGGAAATTGGCTACAAATAGTTGCCATGAAAGAACAGCTGATTATTGAGATAATGTACAATCTGCGCTAGTGCAGATCAGACTTCCCTACTTTTCTATGGGAAATTATCTGCCATGATTCTCTACATATCTGAGCATATGATAAAATGAAAAACCAAATTTCCAAATTTTAGACAAAAATAATGAGTTTCGCAGGAGTGATTCCCCTTATAACAACTCGTATTTTTGCCCTCTTCCGGCACGAGTGATTTTGCCCCACTAGAGAACAATAGAGACAAAATATCCAGCGCCATTGGCGCTTCTATATCCATGGCTTCAACCCATCTCTTGAGTAGGAAATTCTCAACCTGGGTTACACCTAGGTTGAGTCGAATTACATGACAAAAATTAAGAATGGTTTGGGGTCAAATGGGTTCACCCTGTGTTAACACTTTTCCTGTAAAGAGACCTTGAAGGCCTTTAAGATGTGGGTAGAAATTCCTAGCCGAGAGGTGGGTTGAAATCAGGCTCAACCTACTTTCAGTGCAGTGCCGTGTAATTTTGAATGGCAGATTCTCGCTAGATAAGTTCCTTTTCTAAGAAATAAAATAAGAAGAAATTCAAAATTGACATTAAACAAACTTCCTTGTGCCAATGACTGCTCCGGAAGTTATGATTAATGCAGGGGTGGAGCTAGGTGAGGGCTGTTGGCTATAATCTTCTGTCGAGACATGCCAGCCCCCGCCGGAAGATGAAGATCTCTTTCCTCTAAGTCATACAAACGCTAGAGTAAACTGCTACCCATACCTTGCTCCCCCTTCAGAAAATTTCTAGTGTCACCCCCTGTTTATATGTTTATATATAACGGGGCCTGCTTTTGCTTGCTGTGCTAGATTCTGTCAGATACCTGTGAAGCACTTCTACGAAGGTAAGAATTATCGAAATATTATTTTGGCATTTAGCAGAAGTTATGTTAACATTTTTACTATTTCCATGCGCGATTGTATTAATCCAATACAGCTTCGCAATTTTACCTAATAGCCCATACTTATTGTAGCTCTATATCAAGGATTAGGAACCTTTTTATTGAGAAATTCTTAAGAGCCATATACCCGTTCATAGCCTACGGGTCCGTGATAACCATATCGTAGTTTTTGCATGCAACTTTAGAGTAGGATAAGTATCAGAATTTGCAACTTCTCCTAATCGTTATTGAACTTAAGCAAACCAATGAGAGGCAAAATAGACTGTGCTTAGGCTCATATACACTTAACCACTTTGAAACAAATACCGTTTTGAAATGGATTAATAGTCAGAAGTATCGTTTATATGGTCACTTGAGTACATGATATGAGCAAGGTTTTACTTAAACATTAAGAGGGTCGATTCCCTACTCTGAGCTGGAGCAATTTGCTTATGTCTGTTGATTCCAAAATTATTCTGTACCTTATTTGCCCTCTTGATTTCAACACGAAAAGAAAATGACGGACGAAAAGACGTAGGTGCATCTTTTGAAGCAAAATTGGCAGTTAAACTTTTGCAAATAGTTTTCGCACTTAGTCGTGCTTGAAGTGGTATGCATGTCCGAAATGCAAAGGGTGGGTGCTCAGCATTTCATTAATTTGTGTAATAATCACTGGGCCTGGTTGTATCTTATGCCTGAAGAACAATTTCAGGTTGATTCAAATTATTGGCACTCAAATTCTATGATGAGTCAAGACATATTGCTGTACTTGTGCGAAATTAGAATCCATAGATAAGTGAATAGCCACCCCAAAGCTTGCAAAGTTGCAATACGACAGGGTCAATACAATGCGAAGTGCAAAACGATATGCCTTGCGGCAACCAGTAGTCTAGATAGTATGTAGCAAATGTTTGTCATGAAAATTAATCAACGAAAGCAAATTTCTTGACATCTCACAAACAAGGAGATTATAATTGGCAACTTAAGACAAGATTAAGGTATGGCACATGCGTTCACAGGATTTATTTTAGAATAGTCTTCGCCACACTTCGTTGTCTTGGGAAGCTTTAATGTGATTTTGGAAATGTTAAGTGTGGACAACTTTCATGAAGTTGATACTCTGCAAGTTCTTTCATTGTGTTTAGTGCCTAAAGAGTCTAAAGGCAACAAAATTATTATCAAGTAGAAAGAACTGCTATTGAGCTTTGAAACCAGATGTAATCAGGAATGTAGTCCTGAGGCATCAGATGGACGCAGCCGCCCTTGTTAACTCTGGCGAAGATTTTGGAAGGCTCACCCTTCCCTCGGAAACTTAAGTTATTGAAAGTTGTTTTTAACTCTGCAAGCTTATTTCCATTTGATCAGTTTTCCGCGATTCTAAGAGAGCGTGGTCTCCAAAGTATTGATTTGAGCTGCTCTTGTTAAAATTTTATCGCTATACCTAGGGATGCAATCAGATTTGAAATACTCTAAAAGATATGAAGAATTTGATGTTAGGTAGCATTGATTCCCTCCAAAGGTTGTCGCAAGGTTGTGTAAAGTAGTTCTCTGAACAGTAGAGTTAGCCCTATTTTGAATTGATTTCTTATTTCATTTCATGTCCATATCTCAACTTTGTATTTACAATCAGGTGCGGATCCATAGATAGAACTGACTGTCTCGTGAAAAACACCCAAAAGGGTGTGGTCGGGACAGTTTTGGGCTACCCGCCCTTTCCCTTCTCGACGCTTTATCAACAAAAAGAACAACACAACGCGCGTGTAAGCTGCAAGTACGTATCTCGAGGAAATGCCCTTGAGTTACAAAGCTTGCCTATAAAATAGGTTTGGAGAAGCATTATTTATATATAAATCTCTGGGCTAATAACTCTGTTGGGGGGCAATGCCATGCAACATTTTTCATTTGTCGAGGAATTGCCCCCGTACTACCTAAGGGTATGCGTCTGGTAAGCTGCTGACTCATTCATTTTCTACCACATGACTAGAATGCTGGGTCCATCATGTGACATAGTTATTCTATGGGGATCAAAATGGTAGCTTGTGAGGGCAAACAGCTCAAGCACGAGTATCACACTTCAGTTGGCTACTGTGAAGTCTGCCAGTGTCTATGGCATGGTGGCACGGACAAAGTAGACCATGTTTTAGTGACAAAAAAAGGAAGCCGTGAATGATATTTTATAGAACTATTGACGGATAGAGAAATTGATGCGTCCGTTTTACTGCACAGATTAAAGGTAGGCCTATGAACCATATGGCTTCAATCCAAAAATAATTTTCATCAAACACAACTAGATAAGCAAACATCGTTAGTGAAGCTTATGTTTCATTGGTTGTTTTGTTACTGATGCTTTTTTGGGTGCATTTTACGTTCGAAAGAAGCCAAAACACATGTTTAGTTTTCCACTTATCTGCTCACTTGTCAACGCTCCCTGTTCAGTTTATACCTAGTAGATTCAAGTTTCTTAGTACTGATTAACAACCGTGGTCAGTTGGCATCATACATAATTCAAAATATATTATAAATAACAAATAACGTTCTGCATCGTGATACTTGCTACGGAACTCCATTGATTCTTAGAGCACAGAAACCAGGGTGTAAGATTGAATTTTTAACAAAGGGACTCAGATTAGGTTTTGAAGACAAAAGCCTCTAGCATCCTGCGAAGGATCTCAAATTCATTCCTTGATATGCCACTCAACCCCAAAATTGTGCAAGGGAATAACAATAAGTTGTAAGTGAACAAGCAAGTTAGAAAAATTCAAGAACAACTTTAAATGACTCTGTTAAAAAGAGGGATGCACCCTTAAACCCTCCATAAATATAACAAGGGGGCTGTGCCCTGAGAGCCCCAGGACTTTACCTCTGAAACTAACTAGTCTGTTAGAACTGAAGGAGGGCATATACTTCTGAAGCAGCCATCTTAAATGTCAGAGCATGCAAAAGCCAGTAAACCAGATTTAACGATAAGTACTGATCAAATGAACACTAGTAAAGAGACATGATGAAAACAAAAACTTAAAAACGTTTATAGGTAAAAAAGATTATGGAAAGATCTTGATGACCTTACCACAAATGCACTAGTATGTGATCTGCAAAAGCACTTAGCCAGAGATATGCTGATGGGGATGTGGGGGCATCACGCTCCCCCAAATACTTTCAAATTTGCAAGAAAGTTGGTCAAAAGTCAGCCATGCTGCAAGAGAGTTGGCCACAGTATTTTCTGTGACTTTTTTATTCTAGAAACAATAGTTGGTTAATTGGTCAAAACACTCCCCCATTGGAAAATGTCTTGGTACATCACTGCACTTAACTACCCCATTGGCATACTTTTGAACTAATAAGCTTAATAGTGATGCACCTTGTCAAATAAGAAGAGTCCATCAAAATGTTCCATTAGATTGGTAAATATTTTGGAAGCAAATTCTTCTCCTCTATTACACACAGCAAAAAGTACCCTATATCTTGATAACATAACAAGATCTCAACACGATAGGCAAGAAGATAACTAAATGAAGGTTTGAGTTGGCAAACAAATATTTAGCCATTCTGTGTCTGCAGCAATACAAACTGAGAGGAAGATAAACCTGAAAGGTTTTGAAGATAGCAAGGGAACATGTGACTTTATATTTTGATAAACGACTTGTCTGATACATTGAACCTGATGAGCAAATGAGGTAGAAATGTCAATCTAACAATACATATCAATAGCTGTAATGAGATCAATAGACTGAAGCTTGATGCCTTTGCATTTGAAAGATGGAAATGGCATGTCTTTGACCCTAGTTGCCCCCAAACATTGATTTCATATATAGTCCCATTGAACTATACTCTTTTTTTTGTGTGATCTGGCATAAAGTATATTGATGTTTATATTATATTTCTTGATTTGTTGCTAAGACACTTTTGGGATCAAATAGTTACCCAGAGTGTGCCATAGGAATGTATGCTTATTCAGATATATATGTTTCTCATGACTTTACTGGTGCAACATCCCTTCTACTCTTTGAAAAGCATGGAAATTTTCTGTTGACAACGTATTCAGTTTACAATGTAGTACCTTGTGTAGATAAACTGGCTAAAAAGTCACTCTGTACTAGGGAATCCATTTATTAAGACAATAAATTTGCTGTTGCACTTTCTGTAATGAAAGAAACTAGAAACACCACATTTATCTCCACTTAGAGTCACTCCAGCGAAGAACATATCGTTGATGATGACTTGAGAGATGATAGTATCATTGAGAATGATCAAAGGCTAGAACCTATCTACCATTCTGTTCTGCAACGAATAGCGTAAAGCTGAGCATAATCTGGATTTTAGTCAATAGAAAAATATCCTATGAACACTAAATTTTGAGTTATTCATGCATAAAATTTGCATTTGAACAATTTCCACTCTGAGAAAAATAGCAATACTGAGATCTGTTGTTCTCCTTATTTCCTGCAGTTTCAGACAAATACTATACTTGGACACAGCTCTATATTCAAGTGCTTTGGTTGAAAATAATGTTTCAACTCATAATAGTTCTATCAGATTGTCTATAGAATAGGCTAAATCAAATGTAGATCACAGAGTAAATGTGCCACGTTCACTTTCTTCATGTCTTGTAACCATATTATTACGATAACATGTTTACTAAAATATAGAAAAACTGCTATATTTCCGCTTTTTTTTCGTAAAGTCAACTAAATGGTAAAACATAATGTCACCTTTCGATGAAAGTATGTTCTTGTCGCAGTTAACCGTGACCTTGTCATCGCAATGCCATGGGTTTGTCAAAAAGACACTTCGGTGTGATCCGCGTTCTTGTCCTCACTGGGCTGTCATCTTGCCTTTACATAAATTAACTATCCTTTGACTGCGAACACAATTTGTAGACAATTTTGAGCGCTCTTTCATGGGTGTTATTCACTGTTGCATTCAGATATCTGTCATGAAACATCCAAATTAGGGGACAGTAGCTAAACTGCGCATTTATGAAGCTGATCATTAGGAGACGTAACTTTCCAGGATCCATGAATGTGGATAGTCTAGCAAGGACGTGCAGTTTCTGAATAGCTCTGCTACATAAGCTGGAAATGTGACTTGTGAAATTGATTTTTTTTGTCTAATATCACTCCTAGTAGTTTTTCTTCCGTGCTGTCTTCAACAGTAGCCTCTCCAATTTTGATCTTAATAGTTCTTTGGATAGTCCCAAAAGTTAGCAGATGGCACTTTTCTTCATTCAATTTCTTTCAATAAAATGTTCAGGAAATCATTTTGATAAGACAAGAGCATCAGCTTCTAGCCAGTCTAATACTTTATCTAAACAACTGTCGGCTGCGAATATGGTCGTATCGTCGGCAAAATTGCATATTTTTGTGTCCGTTACCATACAGAAAAGATCATGAATGTATATATTCACATATTTTTCATATTTTATATTTTATACACAAAACCCTTCAGCATAATTACAGAAAAAAAATAATCTACTAACTAAGTTATCTATAACGAAAAGTAGCTATGAAATTGGATAATAAAAACAAAACCTATTTAGCGTGGAGCTGTTCTTCCAGGGAGTTGTGTTTAGTTGTCTTGCTCTTCATATAAACTTTCAGTTGCCTTTTGAAAGTATTTATTGTTGGCAACTCACGTATGTCTCTAGGCGTATTATTCCACTCCTTAAGAGCTGAGCAATGAAAGCTTTTTTATAGCGTTCAGTCCTATGCTTAAGGATTTGGAGATTTTGGCTATTTCTTGTATTGTAGGATGAGAAACTAGACCTTGGTTTATACTTTTCTAGGAAGCTGTTTGGGCAAAGTTTGTGTATGATTTTATAGGTCATAACATTCCTATCAAAGCAAATTAAATTTACTACATTCATCCCAGGACATGACCAAGTATCTTTAATTTTGGCGTTCCTGATTATTTTGAGAGCTCGTGTTTGTAGTCTCTGAAGGGCAGCCAGTTTTGTTCTCGACAAACTACCCCAAACAACATCACCATAACGTAATTGACTTTCAACCAATGCATAATAGACAATGGAAAGTTGTGACTGAGGTAGTATATTTTTCAATCTCTTTAAGGCCCAAATCCCAGAATTAATTTTGTCCATTGTACGGTTGAATTGTGCTTCCCACGAAAGGTTTTCATCAACAATCAACCCTAGGGACTTTGTTTGCGTTACTCTTTTTATGTTATGGTCATTAAGCACCAGGCTCTCAGGGAGGCTAGGGTGTTTGGCTTTGAGTGGATGTCCTATGATCATAAATTCGGTTTTTTGAAGGTTCGGACTGAGTTTATTAATTCGCATCATTATTAATGTATGCATTGAAAAAAAGAGGTTCAAGTACTGAATCCTGTGGTATAGCTGCACAACTTTCACGCCAGTTGCGGAATGATCCATTAAATGTTACTCTTTGTTTTCTTCCTGATATGTAATTATAGATCATTAATTGAGTTTTCTTACTAAACCCGTACGCATTTAATTTTGCAATTAATCGCTCATGCCCCATGCAATCAAACGCCTTAGAAAGATCCATTAGTAATGCACCAGCCACTTCTTTTTTATCTAGGGAATCTTTGCAAGTATTCATTAGTCATAGTACACACTGTGTATTGAAACCTTTCCTAAAGCTATACTCAGTATGGAACTAGAACTGTATCTGCAAATCCGGTCATCTGAGCGCATAGAAGACGCTCAAATATTTTAGAGGTAGCGGACAATACGGTAATGCGTCTATAATTACATTTTATCCATAGCTTCATACTTCTTAAACAGGGGAGTTATGTGATCTAGTTTTAGGTCATCAGGAAACTCGTTCTGAGATATTGAGTTATTGAAAATTGTTGCTAGCAATGGTGCAAAATATCCTTAATTTCTCTTTTAGTACCCTTGGAGGAATACTATGAATCACAGATGTTTTGCTTGGATTTTGTCTTGATAATCCTTCGTTAACTGTTGTCGCAGCAACTGTTCCGAACTCAAAAGATGAGGCATTGTCCACCTTGTCCTTAGTCTTTAGAATGCTAGGTTGATGTCTATATTTTTCAATAGCAAGTCCAATAGGATTCAGCAGATGGCCTGTTGTGCTAAGTATGAATTCACTAGGGGTGATATCAATTATATCTATGATGTTGATGAAGAATTCATTAACGATCTCAACTATTACGATTTCATCAGTAGTTAACTTTTCATTTTAAATGAGTGTGGTACTTTGTGTTGTCTGAACCTTTTCAGTAAAGAGTGCTTGTATAGTTCCCAAGAACTTCTTGTTGTAATAGAGAGAAATCATATCAAGGTTTCCATAATATAATGCTTTTACTTGGCGTAGAATTTTTATGCACTTCTCTTGTTGTTTTTTATAAGCTTTCCAATTTTCTAAGCTATTGTTCTTGTTACGTAGTTGCTTTTGCAGCATAATTGCTTTTCTCAGAGTTTTCAGCATGAACGGGGCATCATTTGCGCCTAAGTATTTTTGTTTTATAGGTGCATGCTTATTCATTAGCTCTTCAACAATATAATTAAAGTTTTCAAATGCTAAACATGCTTTGCTATCCCCAGCGAAATAATTTTGGATGTCAGATTGGAAACCTATAGGATCAAATTTACTGTAATCACGATACACAACGATTTTTGGACCTCTTTTTATAAAACCACTGTTTTTAATACGGTCAAAATCATCAAATTAAAATCTGACAGGCCCACTTCTACTGCTATAATATTTTGAAAACTAGAAGTTTTGTTCGTTAGGAACATGTCTATCGAAGAGGGGTTGCCCACCGACTTATAGCAAGTGGAGCATTTTATCAAATCTGTTAATCCATAAATACCCATGAAATTGCTATTTTCATAATTTGACTCTTCTGAATTTAAATCTCCAATAAAAAGAAAATTATCATATCGGAGAGTAAGCTGGTCCAGCACTTTGTTCATCGCATTAAAAAAGAAGTTTCACATTGAGATGGAGGCCCGTATGTACTGATCAATAACCATTTTAATGTGTTTATGGCTAGAAGCTAGAATGTGTCTGTGAAGCTCTCGATTTGTGCGAAGGAAAAGAGTGAAATGTTGTATCGTTTATGTTTACATTCTGTTTGTAATAAAATTGATTTTCAGTGTATAAAGAATATTCATGAACACCTCGCCGTTGAAACTGTTGCTCTACGTTGTTTTAAATTCTCTTCTGTCACACATTGTTGGGATTGATACTTAATCTGGACGTCAGCAATATCATTGTTTTCCTTAGGCCCAAAATGAGCTGCTATGGTACGCCTTTCGTCGAGTCGTGGTACTTAGTCTCCCATGAGACGTGGCAGCATCTGTCGTAGTGTTTTGGAAACTCTATAACACACAAATGGTACGGTCCAATACTGCCATAGTGGCCTGGGAGCTCTTCATTTGCCTGAAAATCTAGATAAACCAGCATGAAATAGGGATGATCGCCTTTTCATCTGTCAAGAGCAAATTTCCAATGCGGGGAAAATGTGTCGTATACTCTACACTGCTGTTTACTTTTGGTTAATTTGAGGATAGCCTATTCATTGGGAAAAATTTGTCCCTAGGTTCAGAAATCTGGCCAAAATATTGGTACCTATGTCAAATGTAAGAACATCCGTTTAATAACCCCGAGATTTTATTTCCAAATGCGAATATCCTTTTTGTCCCTGTCTTCAGAAATCTGACCAAAATGTTGGCACCTATGTGAAATGTAAGAGTTTCCGATTAATCCCCTTGATATTGCATTCCCTAATGCACACAATATAATAAATTTTTTAACGTTGGTTTTTACATAGTTTGTGTTAAAAGCTAATTAAGACAGACCAACTATTTACAGTACTATACAAATTCTAATAAAAGAATATAAGATACAACGAAATTATTAAAAGCAGTGTTTTTATCATTTGCATATTTTACAGTTACAGTCCTCTCCACTCAAATTTTTTATGCACTTTTTACAAGGGCAGAGGAAGGTTTTGCTTTTAATTTCATTCTGAAGGTAGTTCCATATTATGCTGCCTTGAAAGATTAAGCTATCGTTTACATATCGAATAGTGTTGGTTTGAGGCAACATTAACAGGTTGTTTGGTTGTTAATCATATTTACTTCTCTTTCATGGAACATGTTGCACATAAAGACAGGTTTTCTTTGTTGATACATTTATAGACCTCAAGCATTATAACTTTTGAAAATTTTTGATATGAATTGTGCAGTAATTTGATATTCATAGAAGTTCTTCAAATGAAGAAGAATAGTCATTATGTAGAATTCGAAGTGCTCTCTTGTGTGCGCCGCTTAGGTCTCTATTGGTTACTTTTCCACAAAACATCCATACTAATGAACAATAATCAAACTGAGATGTTATAAATGAGTTGTAGAGGGTACGTTATTATTTCTCATCAAGCTACTTTGAGACCCCAGAAGAGCACTAATTTTGGTGGTTGCTTTTTGACAAAATTTAGATACATGTTCGTAACAATTCACTTTAGAATCAATTGTTATCCCTAGTAGAGTAACACTGTTAGCAACACCAATAGAGCACCCGCCTGCCTCCAGAACTATGTTTTCGCTGGAATTCAAGCCAAACAATATAACTTGAAATTTTGACGCATCCACAGCCATTTGATTTGTTTTACACCAAGACACTGATCTACAATGTCTGCCAAAAGTCCTTGGAACACCCATACAGTGTTAGGAATTTTCCACCCCCGTCCTGTTTTCGCTGCAGAAATGACAATTGTGAGCCCCCTTCCCCCTTCATACAATGTTGAATCGATAGCCGAAGCCTCTAGCTATATGAAAGACACCATTTCTCCCTCCAGTGCTATTCCTATCACCGTAAAACAGCATTGCTGTACGGAGGAGGGACTTTTGTATTTCGTCTACAGCATAAATCAAAGGAAGTGTTCCAAGACTTTTGTAGACATTGTAGACATATCTTCTTCAAGACTTCAAATTTCAATAACTTCAAAAGAATTGCCACAGGAGAAGATAATGTTGTCATCTGTAAAATTGCTCATCTCCGATTGCTCAATAATGTATATGAAATCATTAATAAAAATATTGAAGAATAATGGGCCTAGCACAGATCTTTGAGGTACACCAGTATTTGTTTTCAGCAAAACTCTGTAGGTTGTGCCTATTTTTACTCTTTGCTTCCTATTTGAGAAGTAATTTGCAAGTAGCCTTAGATTCTGTGCCCCAAAACAACAATGCATTTAATTTTGCAATGAGCAGATCGTGTGGCATGCAATCAATTACTGTTGACAGATCCATTGAGATCATGCCTAAAACACCTTTCGAATCTAATGTCTTGTGTATTTTATCGATTATTTTGATGAGTGCATGTTCAGCACTATATTTCTTTCTATAGGCGCAAAGCAGATTGAATATTTTAGTATCAATGAAAAGCACAAGCTGTTTTTCTAACAATCGTTCGAATAGCTGAGACATTGCTGAGAGTATACTAATCGGCCTATACTCCACATGGTACACATGCTAACTGAAAATATTGGCCCAATGTTCTGGATTCTTGCTATTCAACTGTGGGGTCGTTAGAGAGGGCTTCAGAGTCACTGCCTGTGAGGCATGATGAGAACTCAAGTATTATAACAGTATTATAACGTAATTTGTTATTCTATACTTTGCTCCATTTTAGCTTTATCAATCAGCAAGTCGAGTGAATTGTACATGTCATTTGCGACCGTCTGCATCCGCACCTGTTTAAAATAGCAACATAAAACTACACGGTTTGTTAAAAATGAAACTGGTTGATAAGAAATAAGTACTAGGCCGGTAAATAAATTAGGAAACTGTAGTAGTTTGTTCAAGAAAAATTAGGAAACAGTGCAATATCAATTTGCCTAAACCAGGGTACATTAGCTTGTTTCCACCTGTTAATTTGTACGATTTCCATTTGGAAAAGACTGTAACTTATTATTTTGATCTCCCTGGGCATTTTCCGTGATGCTGAGTTAGCGGTAGATCCTGCAGGTGCATTCGTTTCACAACCAATTTGTAAACACATTTTTGAATGCTAGAAGACAAGGGCGTTCTATCCGGTGTCGTGCCTGGCAAATCTTTGAGCTTGCGCTCTCCTCCCTACTGTACACGTGCAGCTACGCCTCAGCTAGAAGAGTTGTGTCATATTTAATACTATCATGTAGGCTATTCAAGAGAAAACTCTCCGAAGAAGAAATTGACTCCAGTCAAAACGTTTGCAAGGATTTTTGTCCTCAGACTATTCCCATACAACCTATGAAATAAGATAATTTATTGACTTGTAAATGTCTATCAGTAATTTTATCGTTAATGAAATGCTTCTGTTGTGAAGTCGGGCTAGAGTATAAAGAATTGGTCGATAGAAAGACTATACTTCTATTTCCACAAATTATATACACAAAAGGCATTAAACTCAAATCATTTCTCTCTATCTGTTCTATCTGTTCTATCTGCTCTGACTGTTCTAACTAAATTACACGTGGCATCCGTAGTTATATACCGGATAAACCGGATATAGCGCTTAAGAGTCTGGGGCTAATACTAGCTCCCATACCACTTCCCAACAGCTTCTAATTTTACTGAAGGTATATATTTCGTTGCATTTACGTGAACCCAAAGTAGCCAATCTTTCGATCCTTGCTAACAAAAATTCCAACCTGTCCTCTCAAAAGAAACGTTTAAATCTTAAAGACAACATGTTATTCTTCACTTGCTCTGTGTTCAGTGTTGAGGGTGGTATTGCCTTTTCATGATACTTTAGCTTTTATGAGTGGAACATTCACGCCTATTTCCCCCACAACTAGGGACAAATTTGAGCACTAATTATCAAAGCTAGCAGCGAATTTGAACTCTATAATACACAGCACGATTGGATCAATCAACAGGTTCATACAGACATGAAGATTATTACCTGTAGAAATACCACGGAGATGTTATGAGTGACAAAACACAGCAAACCTTGTACATTTTGCAATATTTTTTTTGCGCAACTTTCGTGTTCATTCGTTTCCCGTTCGTGGGACTGCGGCCTACAGTGCATCGTTTTTATTTTACATTTTCCCGTTGTTCGTATTTCTTAAATCTTAAAAGGTCATTTAACTTCAGCTTGTCTCATCCAGTTCCTTTAATTCAAAGATCAAGACTTTCAGAATTGTACTACAATGTCTGCCAAAAGTCTTGGAACACTCCTGCTTTTTAATGCTGTATATGAACTGCAAAATCCCCTCCCCCGTACAAAAGTGTTGTTTGACGGTGATAGGAATAGCACTGGAGGGAGAAATGGTGTCTTGCAAAATAGCTTAGGGCTTCGGCTATCGATTCAACATTGTATGAAGGGGAAGGGGGCTCAAAATTGTCATTTCTGCAGCGAAAATAGGACGGGGGTGGAAAATTCCTAATACTGTATGGGTCTTCCAAGGACTTTTGGCAGACATTGTAGCTATTCATCTTCGTCATCGTGTCTCTTGTTTGCCGTAAAGTAAAAATTCACCTAGCCACACCACTACAACACGTTGTGTATAATTTGTTTTGTAAGGATTTTGCTTTTTTTCAGAGAAAGTAATCATTTGCAGGTATGTCAGATTACGGCAATGATACTTATCTATTGCACTTCAAGCTGAAAGCAAAGCACGCAGCAGACCTTTGAAGAAATTTGAGTCCAAAGTACTGAAGTACCGTGACAAATATAGGCAGAAATGTTACAAGCGGTGTGATGCGTCTTCACATAGGAGTTGCGTTGGCGAGGGCGTTGCTGCAGTGGCTTCTAGCTATTAAACAGAATACTGGCAGCCTAGCGTGCATGGGGCCATGCAGGAGATAACAACCATGTTGTGCTCAAGCTGTGGTAGCGCTGGTATACCCCCAAACGCCAGATTTTGTCACATATGCGGTTGCAAGCTACAGCTAGATGGCGTCCCAAAGCAAGAAGGTATCTTGTCTTACATAGATTTTGATATGATAAATGCTTGACATCGTCAACAACGAGAGTAGATTGAAAAGTTTAAGTAAATTTTTAATTTACTTTGGTTGTTAGCGATTTTCTTTCACTTTGTGCATATTTCACCAAAGATATGCAAATACAATATGGGGAACAGGCGCGCAACTAGGAGTTCTCGAGGGTAGGAACCCAAGCCATGAAAAAGGGCACATTAACAATTTTACAATGCCTACTGTTGGAGACTTACTGATATCGTTGCTCTGAAGGCCAGTGATTTTTATTGTTGTTTCTCATCACGGAAGAGAGAGGGAAATGGGGTCTTTCTATGTTAAGGAAACGACTTTTCTATGTTAAGGAAACGACCTTTTTAAATAGAGAGGGCATTACAAAAAGTAAGCTGGAATTTGAATCCCTTCACCTGCCTACCCTACAATAATTCAATAATAACCTCAAAGCACATCTGAGGAGATGAATACTTAAGGCACGACTCCTTAAAAGATCAGACCCATTCAAATGTCATTCAGGGGCTCCGGAACAACAGTGGGACAATAGGGGCCACAGGAGCAAAAAGCCGCAGACGACTGTAAGCGAGAAAAGCGAGCTGCGAAGGCTGAGAGCTCCTTGCGATCCTTTTTGGGGAAATTTTCTTTCCATTCCTCAGCAGAGGTTGTAGTTCTTGCAATCATACAAATAGTTCTCTTTTTCGATCAAAGATCGCTTATTAAACTAATATCTTTGATCTTCATCGTAAGATATTCTCGTTTGGAAAGCAAGTTATTGGGCAGTTTTGTTAGCCTTGCTCCCCTGATGAAAGGAAAGAGGGGCGCTTGCTCCCCCTTGCCTCTCTCTCCTGCGTCCTGGATGTCGTTTGTATTAGTTTATTGGTGAATTTCGTTTTCTGTAATTTATTATAGGCTTTATCTTTATTTTAAAACGACTAAAGGGATCCTTTTGTATTTGAGTAATGGTAAATAATAATAGAAAATTCAGTTATGAATCATAATGTAACTTTTGAAATTACTTCTGAAGGTAGTCAACAGGTGACTATTTGGATAATTACAACATAAACTAAAAGGCAGGTTTTTTTTAACGTGCATTTCCACACAGAATGTATATTCTAAAGAAATCTGTGCAGTTCAAAAAATAATTATTAGTTAGTGGCCCAATGATGTAGGAAAGGATTAAATAGGAGTATAAATAGTAGATTTAGGTATGAAATGATAAGCAAAACACAACCATAAATGGATTTGTTTGTGGTAGCAGCATTTATCTACCATTTTTCGCTAAAAGCAGGGAGCTCAATCCCATTTGCAACCAGAATTTTATTCTTCAACACAGCATCGCTAGATTATATGTGCAGTTCTAACTTTTTCTAAGAAAACCCTGCTACAAGATTGGAAGAAATAATCAAGAGAACAATGCAGAGAAAAAAGAAACCCAAGAAGTATGGTTAATAAAGTAGCAGTACAGGATTGCCCAAATCTTGTTTCTGCGACAAAAATATAACACGCATTTCAATGTTTTCAGTGAGAGTTTCCTTATGTTTGGTTCAAATCCCGCTGTAAATTCAACACAGTAGAGATATTTATTAGGATTTCCGAGGGCGTTCCTTGCAATATTTTATTGTAGGATGCTAACAGATTGCTACCTCAACCATTCTTGCAATGTAATCAGACATGAAACAGAAACTATATCTATGATATATCCTAATCAATATTCCACATTCTATCAATGTAATTTATCAATCTCAGTGTTGAGTCCCATATTTAATTTCTATATTCAAAGCTCAGGTGAATTATGCATTGGAAACACTAGAAATAACAGTCATCTATAGTGCTAAATTTTTATCTTAATTTTGCCACAGAAGATGCCAAGCTGCAATCCAAGAATTTAGCTGAAGTTCCAAGAGTAAGTCCCATTTTTTGACAATTATTCTAACGAAGAAAGGAAGTTTTTCATGCAAACTTGCGTCATGTATTGAAATCATTTAAGATTGCTTCAACTATTCACTGGCAATAATGTTGAGCTTGTACTGTTGTAATGTCGTAAAATAACCCCGTGTTTAGTATGTCATTTTGACATGCGTAACTGTGGTAAAATCACGTGTTTCATTGAATTTAGACACTCGACGAATTAATGCTAGCTATGAGGAGAAATGAGGGTAGGAACGGGGGATATGAAATTAGTTGCTTAATATGCTGTTTTTGTTTATTAAAATATAACTCATAAAAGATGCTATCTGTTTCTCTGGCTCAACTACAACTTGTACTGCTGAATGCAATCTTTGATTCAAAGTAGAGTTGCACTTATAGTAAGGGCCGTAAAAGAGGGACCCTGAAGGGGGGAGGCGCATGCCCCTTCACTCTATCTGGATAATTTGACATTGCAAGAATGAAAGGTCTATTCATGGTTATTAAATGCATATCATTTACTGGGGCCACTAACTTTTCTGAGCTTCGGGCCCAGGTATACTATACACCATCCTTATCGGGGCCAGAAGGTGGCATTATAGATCCTTACGTTAGACAATTCCTTCCAATTTGAAGTTTACTGGGAGAAAAATGAAATTGGCAGAATTTAGAAGTTGTAAAAAGCAGAACAAATATCAACACTTTAACAAAACAGTATATTATTTGAGATACATGCACTTTTCCACAAGCACTATGGTAGAGTTAAGGGGAAGTCGGATCCGGAGGCTAGTGAACGAGAAGAGCATTTCTCTACTATCTAAAGTTATACAAACTGATCCAGGGTGCAATTCACCCCGACTCCCGTCCTGCTTTACTTTCTCTTCATTATAGTTGGCTCTGCCAACCTGCTAGTTGAAGCTTCGTTCATTTGGCTTTTATTCCGCTTCAGCAACGGAAGGAGAGACATTCAAGCAAAATGGATACCATTGAAAGATATTCAGTGCAGGAAGAGTCAAACTTGGAAACGGAGATATTGTTGAAAAATTGCAGCAAAGCAACAGCTAGACAGACAAAAATGCAGACGAGGGACCTTATGAGCTTTGATAACGAAAATTATATCTCAGAAAGCAGTGATGAATGTAGTGCAAGATATGTGAGTCACAGTTACGAAATAGATTTAGAGCGGCCTATAATATCTGATCAACACCTTGAATAATACTCCTGAAAACTAACTGCACGTGCTCTAAGCTAAACTACTAATCTATGATAATTTATGATGACTAAATATGGATAAAACATTATATCTCACCATTTCTAGAATAAGTACTTGGGTCCATACAACTTTGTTTCTACAATGTCCAAATCGAATCAATCAAGTCCATATAACAAAACAAAACAGTAACGAATATGCGAATAAATGAGTTTGAATATATAACGCAAATGTCATTAACAATCATAACTGTTCTGACCAAACCCCTCGTTCCTCTGTCGATTCTTTTGCGGCTATCTTACTTGCAGTTCATTTTCTTGCACATTTTGCGGTTGATCAACAAAACTATCGTCATTTAAGTCATCTTTAATTGTTTCACAAATATCACAATTATTATCATTCCTTGGTATGCGTTTGTAAAAAGAGATATTGCTTGTAACATAATGCCCATTTCTCAATGCTATAATTGTAGTTCCTTTCACTTTAACAACTCTATATGGCTTTGGATCAAAATGTGACGAAAATTTGTTTCGACTTTTCTGGCGAATTAATACAAAATCACCTATTTGAATGTCCCTCTCCTTCGCGCCTGATTTTTTGTCTGCATTTTCCTTCATTTTCTTCTTTGCTTTTCGTCATTTTCGCTAATTTCTGCATCTATTGGGCACTTGTTTTCATCAACTCTGCTTGATAATTTCGTGTGAATTTCACGATTGAACAGGAGTTTGGCAAGCGAGTATTTTTTGTTATGTGAGGGGTTGCTCTGTAATTCAACAAAAATTGATACAATTCTCTTTTCCAATCTTTCCCTTCAATTTGCGCTGTTCGAATGATCTTTTCTAGTACTTTATTGAAATATTCAGCTTCCGCATTCGCTAGTGGCCATAAAGGAGTTACTGGAGTCATTGATATTCTATTTTCATTCATGTAATCTCCGCTATCAGTTTTGACTCCAGACGGTAAACTATGAGTGGCAAATACACGACTGAAGTGATTACTTGTAGTAAATGCAGATGTTGATTTAACGAATGCAATTTCTGGATATATGGTATACGCATCTATGGTCACTAATATATACCCATCGGTAGGAAATGGTCCACAATGATCAAGGTTTAATGTGTGCCAAGGTGTAGTGGAAGTTCATTCATCCGAAGTGGGGCAGACTTGTTTGCAGTAGTGACAGCTGGGTATGGAATACAGTTGTCAATCGTGCATTTTACATCTTTGTCAATACCTGGAAACCAGATTTTCTCTCTTATAAGCTGTTTTGTCTTTACTAGGCCTTGGTGACCTTTATGGGCTGTTGAAATTTGCTTTAGCTCTTAATGTTTGAGGAAGTATAAGACGTGAACCTCGTAGTATAATGTTCTTGCTTGCTGTTAATTCATCACGAAATTTGACAAATGATTTCAATTCCTCCGTGTCGACACCCTTTGAGCGGCTGAAATTGCATTCATTTAGTTCCACGAAGTTTTCTCAACGATATTAATAAGCATTTGTAACATTTTATTAGCAAGAGTAGCATCTTGTATATCATTCATAGTCATTGCTTTTGGAATTGCATGGTGAGCAAGAAAATTTATATATTCTTTAGCCAGTGTTTTGTCAGGAGTTCTTTTTCTGTTGCCATTTCGAATGTGTCGCGACAAATAATCTGCGGGGCTTTCATTGCCTTTCTTGTAAAAAACATCAAAGTCATAGGGCTGCAGTCTTAAGTACCAACGTTCCATTCTCGCGGAGGGTCTTGAGCTTGGATTGCATAGTATCATCTGTATAGGTTTACAGTCTGTAAAAAATGTAAATTTTGCTCCATACAAATAAATGTGAAAGCCTTCTATGGCCCAGATAATTGCCAATGCTTCCTTCTCGGTTTGGGAATAGGGGCGTTCAACGTCTGATAGCGTTCTGCTAACATACGATACAATTTTCCTATCATCTTTACCAGTGGCCTTTTGTGAGAAGATTGCAGAAATCCCGGTAGGCGATGCATCAGTAAACAATTCTGTCTTTTTATTTTTATCAAAATAAGCAATTGCTGTGTCACTGGTTAACGCTTGTTTGATGATATCAAACGGCTGCTGTGCTTTATGAGTCCAACTGAAATAACTGTTTTTGCGAATTAACGCCCATAGGGGAGCGCTGAGATCACTGAAATGAGGGATGAACTTTGCACAATAGATAACCACACTGAGAAAACTTCTCATGTCTTTCACGGATTCCGGCGGAGGAGCGGTGTGAATTGGTTCAACTTTTCTAGGATCTGCAGAAATTCCTTGAGCAGAAAATGTATAACCAAAAAATGTGATCTTATGTTCATTAATCTTGCATTTGTCTTTATTCAGGGTCAAACCAACTTCTTGAAATCGTTTGCAAACATTTTGGAGTGCGCGGCCATGATCAGATTGAGTTTTTCCAAAAATAACTAGATCATCACTAATGTTTAAGAGACCGTCTATTTCAGCAATTTGCTTTGAAATGGCAAGTTGAAAATCTCGCTAGCAAAGGACGTTCCAAAATTTAGACGTTTATATAGCATTAAACCTTTATGAGTGACAAACGTTGTTATAGAGCGACTTTCTTCCGATAAAACCAATTGATGATAGCCTGAGCGAAGATCACATTTTGAAAATACTGCGGCACTGTTAAAGGCGTGAATTAAATCCTCGACGGTAGGGCTTGGATAAAGTTCACGTTTGATCGCGCGATTTGACATACTTATATCTACGCATGTAGGGTTCATGATGGGAACCCCTGATGCCAAACAGTAGGAGACAATTAGTGAGGCACCACGAAGTGACATTCAATTAAAACATTGACTGCTTTTGGCTAATTGACAACTGTCAATCTTTCTGTTTTATGTATCTGTAGTTTCTGTTTTAGTAGTTAGTTGTTGTTAGTTGTTGTTAGTTGTTGTTAGTTGTTGTTAGTTGTTGTTGGTAGTCATCGTTTACAGTAACAAAGAGTTCACTTGTGTTCTGACCTAAAAGTGTTCCTCAAGTAAAGCATGAGTAAGAGAACCGAATCCGCAACACATGGGACAGCCTTGGCCCATGTAGAAACACAAGTTACATTTGGCGCCCAGTGAGTTTTCATTTCTACGATGCTACGCAAGTTTCCAGCCTATTTTCATCTGTGATGCAGATTTCGCCGTCGATGCCATGCCATGTTGCCGTACCTTTGCCGCAGGCTACTCCGAAGCCCGAGGGTGTACCAGCCGTACCCCTCCCAGCTAAGTGTTATCTTCTGAACTTTGTTGTGCAATTTTTCTTTTGTGGGGCGGAGAGTGTATGAAGAGTT
>WIPJ01004141.1:57735-70237 GCA_018155075.1 Cassiopea andromeda | reverse complement strand
CACCACCGCCACCACCACCACCACCACCGCCACCGCCATCATCACACCCAGAGCTTGAATTTTGCAGCATGACTACTGATGATGATAACGCAAGACTTATTGGCAACATGGAGGAGTGGAATGAGACTTCATGTTCAAGAAACTCAGAACAATCAAGGTTAGTTATACCTGTGATTGTTTCTTCGATCCTTCCATATCTTTGTGTCTTTGTCATGGCTTTAAGAATTGTTCTTGAAGAGATAGGATAGTACAATAAGAAGTAGTTGTTGCTGATTTGAAATAGAAACTGCCAATGTAAATAAGTGTTGACTTGAAGTGGATGGAATGCACCACTAAAGGGGTTTGCTTTGATCTCACACCCCCAACAACTTACTCTTTCTTGAAGGTGGTAGGAGAGCAATGTACAAACCAATTTCCTTTAATTGAGATGGACCCTTTTTGTTCCTCTCAAATGATGTCTCACACTGCTGGATGGAATCAACTGTATTAGAAAATTGCAAACCGCAACTCTTCCAATTTCGCAAGACTTTTATGTCGTTTTGTCTGTGATAGGAGTTACTTGCAAGCTTAGAATTTGGTGTCCTGTGCATTACTTTCGAATATTTGCTACTGCTGATGAATTTTAGCATAGCACTAAAATACTGATTGTGTTCAATACAAAACTTGCTTGGAACTTAGAAAGCGACTTCTCATATTTGTGTGTAGGCCCATCACAGCAGAAGCTGTTTAGCATCACTGTGATGTATGCACAGTGGTTATTTCCAAAAACTTTAACAAGGGGGGCTCTGGGTGCAGCATCATACAATGGGTTTGTTTTTGTTGCAGCCGCACTCAAATTTTCAGTGATTTAAACATAATAACTTAGCTCAATCAAGATAGAATTTAACCAAATTAGAAAGATCTCAACAGTCATGTAGCAGTGCAAAATTCATCATAGCAACACAATAGAACACACTTTGGAAACAAGGCCAACATACCTTGAAAAGCAAGGCTAATGTACAATTGCGGAGGGAGCTGAGCTCACCCCCCCCAACTCAAATAAAAGTAATATTAAAAGGGGGCTTTGACCCCCTGAGCTTCCTAGAGATAACCTATGTGTATAGGTACAAAGATAATGCAGTAGTCTGCGCCCCTAACTGCGAATTGCGCATACCGTGTGATTATTTGGAGGATGATGAGGGCCAATACACAAGTAGAGTACACCACTTCGGATTTACATATTCAGTCAGCAAATAACCCAGCTTTGTTACTACTTTCACAGGCATTGGGTTGCATCTGCTACTTTGTGAAGATTCACCCATACAATAAAAAGCAGTGCAATATAAAGGTTCTTATGTAAGGAATATGATTAAGCATTGGATTGTAGCGGTTCCTATTAAAGGTACTTTAAATTTACTTTAAGCCAATGAGTTTTAGAACACAATAGAATCACAGCCTTGCATTTCAAAACCTACTGTAATGGAAAATGTATGTAAATCCTTAGGGATATTTGCTAATTATCACTTCCAACACGAATCATTAAACAGGCTGCATTTGCAAAGAGGCTCCTTAAAACTACTTTCCTCACTCGCTTTACACCCCACACCTCTGCAAGCTTATCATCTTATTTATAGGATCCTGGAAGTATTGTAGTTGAAGTATTTGAATTTTGCGGCAGATGAATTCTATTGTAGTTACTCTCCATTCTCGGTTTCAAAATCCCTTTAAAGTTGTTTTCGAAATTAAAAGCAGTTTGATATTATCGAGTACGCAAGTTTTGGCCAGTCTTTTCCGCAATTAATCGGTGGACATGAGATCTACGATGCAACACTTGAAGCTCTCATGAGAGTAAGAGCTTGAATCACTTATCAACTCTTTGAACAGTAGCCACGATGCAATCAAATTTATAGGTAAGCACTCAAGAATGAATGTTGGTTCTTTAGGATTTCCAAATGAAAGTATCGAAGAGGGTAATCCTTAGAGCAGATTTTTTCACTTCTAACTTTACTGATACTCTTCAAAATATACAGAAGAACGTTTGCCACATTTAGCATGAAAAAATTGTAATAGGCTATTGCGAGGAACTTGGATTTCATAGCATTTGCAGATACGATCACCAATTGGAAACTAGGTAAGGTAGGTAAGGGATGTGACTGGTTGTTCGTTGCAGAGAGAGCGTGCAAATAGCGGGCCCATACCCAAAATTATGGACAAGTATTGTAGAATGTGAAGTTAGTCTCTTGTTTGTAGCTTAAATAGCTAGCCTTTGTAGAAGGGGGCACATGGGGGCAAGTTCTAATGACAGGTGGATATCTAAAAGGCTTTGAGCATATAGGGAGGATTGACTTTAATAATTTCCATTGCCTGCACTACTTCCAACATCTCACCGTAGGCATGTGCATTGCAGTGACTTCTGTTGCTGCTGGTGTTTATCTGAATAGTTAAAGCAATTATTTCCAGCCACACTTTTCAGTTTCATCATAATTTCATTCTTGGCTTTCGATGTCAAGTCTGTTTTGGATGAACATTGTATGTAAAATCCATCTTTCATCTGTATTTTTCAACAGTATCTTTTAAATGCAGTGAGTCAAGAAAACAATCAGGATCAGGCAATGAAAGAGCAGTGGTTTGTGGCAAATGCTCCGATTCTGGTGAATTTAGAGTTCTAAGATGCGGGGATGCTCTATGCTTTAAGTGCTTAAAGGCTAACTATCAGGTTCATAACGGAGCAATAATCTGCCCTTATGATGAAATCACAGACACAAGAGAACCTGATGCCTTACCCACACTAGAAGAATTCTACTCTATTCCGGACTACAATTCAGGAGAAACGTCAGGAACAAGACGGTGTGAAGAATGCAACGAATTTATTGAATTTAGAGTTCTTTCATGTGGCCATGCAGTTTGCTTTGAGTGCGTTAAGAGAGTCCATGAGAAAAGTAAAAGAAATATCATCTGCCTTTTCGATAGACTTGTGAACTTAAGAAAGCCTCATGATTTACCCAAACCAAACGAATTCAACGGGAAAATCTTCTACTGCACTCCAGAAGAGGCCATTGAACTCAATTTGCTAGTTGATAGAATGGTTGGACAAAGGAAGATCACCATTAAGCACCTAAGAGGTGCAGCCTCCACTCTTAAAAGTATCGGGAATAAATTTGCTATTTCAAAGATAACCGGATCGGCAACCGGGGTAAGTTCTATGATTGCTTTATTACGAAATGTAGTAAATAATTTTTTTACTCGGCTCTTGTACGTTATATTGAATGATGAATGATATACGTTTGACGCTATTATAAGGTATTCCTCAGTTATTCGAAGTGTGAGCGATACTATCCCCACTAGGAAATATGAGAGAACCTTGGGCACCTGTTTACATTTGCTATTGAGCATTGAAGGGGAACGCGTGATAAGCAACGATCATAGGAGTGGGATGGTGGCAAGTCTATGAAAGTAGATAATCAACAAGTTGTGTATGACATTAACGTTAATGAGTCTACTTAACTCGATGTTACTTATGTTGACTATACTAACTGATTTATAATCATGCATAGGAAATCCAGGTTTTGAAGATAAATTTCCACTGCGCACTTGGTACGACAATTCTGCGTTCTGATTGGCTGGTTCCAAAGTTTGGACAACTCAGTGTTGTGATTCGACCTATATGTGTCCTCTACCGAAATTTGTCAAACGCACTCGTTATTAAATCCATAAAGTAGGAGAGTTTGGAAATAAATTTGTACGGAGCTTTATATATAGAATATGAATGTTTATGATTTAAGCCATTTCTGAATTTTCGAGAGGGATAACGGTTGCCAACTGGAGTTGGTAATGCTTATGAAGGGGCTGTCGGATTAGGCCCTTCTTGAAATGTTGATCACTATGAGGACAAGTGTGAACTGGAAGAAATGTCAATAAGTAAAGGGGTCAGAGTACCAGATGCGTTGTTAACTCCATAAAATTAATTTACGAGCATATAAGAATCTAGTATCATTTATAAACATCTTGTTTGGAGGACACATCCATTGTTGGATCTTAAATGTCAGCTACTAAAGCAGGGAGAAAATAGCCTCGTACAAAGCATTCGAAGAACACTGCCCTTGAGCTAGATTTTATACTACCGAGTAAATGAAGTTGACAGTGCCACATTGTGTTTGTTAGAAGCGTAAAACCAACTATTGTTACTCAAAAAATTGTGATGCAAAGTCATTCAAAGTCATACAAATGTGACTTTCTAGAATTGAAAGCAGATCTGGCACTTTCAATCCCTTAATGATTAGTCTTTCATTCAAATTGAACTTGCCCTTGTAGTGATCAACATTTCAAGGAGGGCCTAACTCACAGACGCCTGGACAGCATTGTAAACTTTGTCTTCTTCTCGAAATTAAGAAGTGGCTTAACTCATACTCTATAGATAAAATTCCCTTACAAATTGAATTCCAAATTCTTCCACTTTGTAGATTAAATAGCGAATCCGTTTGGCAAATTCCAGTACAGAACACATGTAAGTTGAATCACAATACTGAGAAGTTGTCCAACCTTTGAAACCAGCCAATAGGAGCACAGAGTTTTCGCACCATGTGCACACTAAAATTCATCTTGAAAACGGTGATTCTTTTATATAGAACTGAAAATCAAAATGTATTTCTCATTTTACGCGTAGACAAGCTAAACGTAAAATTATTTCATTTCATATAAAATTCTTTATTTACGTTATCCCCATCATTCTAGGAAGACTGATTTTTAAGGGTCCTTGACAAAAACTTCTACATATTACAGTAGTAAAAAACATTGCAATAATAACTGAAAATAAAAAAAGCACATTTATGCCTTAATAGCTCTTTTAAAATTGAAACAAGAGGGTGGATTTCAGACTTATGTCTAAAGCCATTGCACAGATGGGCACCACGATAAGAAAATGATTTTTGACCAATTTTTGCATTCATGAAGGGGATGTAAAAAGCAGTGTCATCAGTTTCAGAGTGATAGTATCCCTAAAAAAAATTTTAGTGAATAAATTTGGAGGTGTTAATGAAAAAAGGCCATTTATAGATTTGCATAGCATGGTGGTTGTCTCTCCATATATAATTTCAGTAATAGAAGGGCACTGTAATTTAGATAACAATGAGTAAGTGGAAGTATCATAACTGCTATTTGTTACTATTTCCCCCACAGAACAGCAATACTGGAAGTGCTGCTCAACTATTCCTTTACAAATAAAGTTTGAAATGTTTCAACGGTAGGGATTTCTTGCAGTATTTCAGGAATCATAGAGAACGAGAATTCGCAGTCTCAGACCTCGCTTACACTGCATCGGTACAACTTTTGTACAGGAACAGTTGTTACGGTTCAGCTAATCGTTTACATTTTTCCTAACTATTCGTGAAACTTCTTGCTTTGCCTATTGGAACATATTCCGTACCTGCCAAAACAGCTTAACAACTCTTGTACCGCACCGGTTCACTTCTTGTACCGGAGCAGTGTAAACGCCTAACAGTGACACTCTCCGCGATGGATCCATAGCGAGAAAAAAATTAGTCTTTAGCTATGTTTGGGATGGAGGTTGTTGGATGCTATTTTCCACAATTTTTCACAATCTTCCACATTTCAGGGTTAACTTTTGCCATATGGATTTCACATAGAATGCCTGGTCAAAGTGAACGAAGTTCAATGCCCCCATATTTTAGAATAATGCCTACCTAGTCGCAATAATATCGAAACACAGTGGCCATTGCCGACATGACTTTACTTCTTAATAGATATTTAACCTTGTTGTGCTCATTCTTCAACAATGCACTATAACAATGTACTTTAACAATGGTTCTAAACCTATATTTACCCATGGACCCCTTTTCAGCACTTTTTTATCAGTGGACCACTTCCAAGTTTTTCGCCAAAATATTAACTTATAATTTTCCAGGTCTGTAGACAGCTGAACTGGACTGGGGGAGGTAAATATGTTAAGAGCCTCAGAACCTCTTGCATGTCTACAAGTCTGTGCCAAATGATAAAAGATTGTGTCCCAAAAGAATACTGTAATAGGTAAATGGTACAGAAAGTGGGGGTCTGGGAGCTTGCCCCCGGAAAATTTTTCAAAGCAACACTCTGTTAAACGTTAGAAAGCGCCCTTTTGTAGAATACAATGTGCTTTTTTTGATTGTTGATCTTCATGCCTAGAAGGAGAAACAGGTCTTTCATCCTGGTTTTGATCATAGTTCGACAAAATTAAGCGAAAAAGGTAAAGGCTATGCAAAATGTTCGTTTTGGTGTCGTATGTATGCACGCCTACACTAAAAGAAAAACAATCTTACATTACTCCATGGAAGAGACTTGCCTTACTCCCCAAAAGAGTCGGCATCTATAGTTGCCCAACAAATCCACAAACTGAAAATTGTTGCAAACTAAGTTGAAAATTGAATTTTCTACAACAAATGGTGTCACTTTTGAAAAGGTTCAAGTTTGCCTTCGCTGGACAAAATCAGGATCTCTGTACGCCATAATCTGTGGTGCGATACTCCTATATTCTACACTGGATGGAAACCAATTCTGGAATGGTTACAAATTACAGTTAAGAGCACTTTTGTATACAAAATTAGTGTATATTTGGGGTAAGATACCCCTCCTCTCAGTGATGGCGCCAGAAAATAATTGCTGGGGGGCTGGAGCTGTCAAAGTGCCGACAGTGAGCGGTGTCCAGCAATCTTCGCATACAATACCTATAGTATTGCCTAAAAAGACTACAAAAAAAGATCACGGATTTTATGAAGTGCCAACGGTGCATAGAAATTCAGCAAAATTCTTGGGGGCTACAGCCCCCAAGCCCCCCACTGGCGACATCTCTGCTTTTTCAAAGTCTCTACAGGCCTGTAATTTTCTCTAAAAAGGGGTTAACGGACTATATAGCCAAGTGAAGAAGAATCCTATACTTTGAGCGAATAATCTTGGGTCACAAACAGAGAGGGGGTTGGAATAATAGTGGGGTGGGCATTTTTTGAAAGCTCAATAAACGTGGGGCTTGAAATAGGTGAGGTGGGTGGAATCCCTCTAATCACCAATTGAAGGGGGCATTTGTTCAGGACTAAAGAGAACTAATCTAATGCAAACATGGTAGTTGCTATATTTTACTGGAAGACCACTTTTTGCCCGAGCCTCAATTATCTTAAACTATCATAGAAATGAGGATGTTTTCTTAATTCTTACAAGTATAAACTGACTAAAATGGGTTAGCAATAATACTGCAGAAAAGCTTTATCCTTGCTATCACAACTTGCAAAAAGTAAAGCAATATTGATTTTTGGAACACAGATACTAGAATTTTAGAACTTAAGCATTGTTATTTTCCTACCACATGTTTAGTATTTTGGTTTTTGAGCTTCGTTTTCTCATAAACTTGTCTTAGAAAAATGCGCGTATTCCAAAATTTAACTCTATGGAGCACTTGTAAAGTCTAGCAAGAAGTTCAATTCTTACTACATAATTTTGAGATAAGAGTTAGATTTGGAAAGAAAATGCTGAATAATTTGATAAAATCAACTTGTGAGCAGATAGATCAAGAGCAATATAAAGAGAATGAGAAACAGTCAGTTATTGCACATTCTCTACGTTTTTCGGCACCATGTAAAGTCCAAAAAAGGTTTTAGCTATAGCAAATCTATAGTGAAGTGGAACTGCTTCATGAACGACCAAAATATTAAGTTGGACCCCCAAATCACTAAATTTTATCTATGGACCCCCAGGAATACTTTATGGACCCCAGATGTATGTGGACCCCGGTTGAGAACCACTGCGCTAGGGGTAGAGAGCTTTTTTCATAATTCAAAAGCCCAAGTGTTATTTGGGCAGGTGAATATTTTTTTCATTATTTCTTGTATGTGATGCTGTCACTACTACCTCTAGTAGATTTAACAAAATTAAACAGAGAATGGCGAGTACAACACTCTTTTTCTTCGTATCGAAAAAACAGCAATAACTCAACTAGCGTCTACAAGTTCAACCAAGAAGCGTGCGCACAGCATACCTAGGTACCTTGTACGTCACTTTTCTAGGACTTCTTATAGAGATGCATACATAAAATAGATGTTCACACCTTCCCTCTAGTTTTCATTTCCCACTAGCAGGAAATGTAGTCTGTTAGTTCGGTGTGCCTCCTCAGTCTCGAACATTAAGTATCAGTTTTCAGATATTAACGTCCAGTCTTCCTTGAGTGCGGCAGCAACATCGACATAAAGCAGTTTCTTTACAATCTCAAATTGACTAGTCCACTTTCTTGCGATACGATGACAAATGCCTTGGAATGGAAGGCTTTCATTATATCAGAAGAGCACAGGACTCTCACAAGACCAGTACATACAATATCTTTCTGCAGAATATAATGAACTTCCACAAGTCAAGAGGCCATTAATAAAAGTGTAAAATATCCGCCATTTAAATATCAAATAATTGTACAAATTCTTTCGTCGAACGATAATTAGGAAGAAACCACTTAATGTGATATAGGAGTCTTTGCTCAACATAACAACGAATAACTATAAATGAAGCGAATTTAAGGTACATAAACATCTTTATCAACTCTTTGTAAAATCCATAATTAACTGCGGTTCAATGAAATCATCTGACATCCACAAAGTCTCACCATTTGCTAACTATAGGAAAAACTTTCTAGTTTCCCTTTCTCGTTTCTCGTTTTCATTTTATTGAGTATCCTCTTGACTGACTCAGTTCTCTCAAATCATCGGATTTATCCATTTTTAGTCTATTCACATTCAATACTGGGTGTCTTTTCAAGTCATTCATTTTCAGCTTTAACATTTTGTTCAGATATAACTTCAACAATGTCATATGGTCCTAACCAATGAGACGCGTCTAAGCCACTTTTCTTCTTCTTCTTCCGATTTAATATTCTAACAATTTGATACGCTTCCTGTAAATTGTGTATTCGTTCGCTAAGGAAATCCTCGTTATACTGCTTAACTGGTGCCTGAAATTCTAATGTCGGAGAAACTTTAAATTGTCTTTCAAACATTAGAAATGCTGGCGTTTCTTTGGTTACCGTATGCGGAGTAGTACGATAAGCCCCTACGAAGTCTGATGACCATACGTCCCAGTTATCTTTCCCATATTGATTACTAGTAACAAAGATGTTTTTAGTGTACTGTGAATCTTTCACATAACCCGTTTGCTTGCGGGTGATAGGATGAAGTCTTGTTATGCTTACTATTTAACACCTTGCAAGCTCCTTTTACTAAATCTGAAAGGAAGGCTGAACCTCGATCAGATACTATCGTTGCGGGATACCCAAAGTCATGTGAAAATGCCTGATTACAATCTACGACCTCTTCATCCGTAGCTGCTTTCAAAGCGGAAGTTGCAGGCCGGGCGTGAAACGGTCTTGAAAAGTCATTATGTAACGATTCCCATTTTCCGTAATTGGTAAGGGTCCTACAAAGTAAACACCGACCATTTCAAGAGGTTTATTTATCTTGGAGGTAACGGTACAGATCGGCATACTTTAGGTGATTTCCTTTTAGCACAATTTATGGAGTTTTTACGTGACGGGCTACATCTGGATGAAGTTCTTAAAAAACCTGCATGGTCCATTTCATCATGGCAATGATACAATAATTTTCATCTTTCACTAGCCGGTACAACAAGTTCCTTGCGTAATGTTGCGTTATTCCCTAATACGTTTGATGACCATTTATGACATAGAATTCATTCTCTAGAAAGTACTGGTGCGGATATTTCTCTATCTTATTTTTGCTGGCTGGGCACGCCGGTAACGTCCCATCCGATAAATAATCTTTTTAGTTGCTTAATCTCTTCGTCACTGTCTTGTAACTGATTTACATCGACGAATTCCAACGCCGTAATTTCCCAACTTTACATGCAGGTTTTATCCTCTGCTAACTCTGACGTAATTGGACAACGGGAGAGTGCATCTGCATTTTCATTCGCAGTGCCTTTCGTACGTTGCATGGAATACGATTAGTCCTGAATTTCGCACATCTACCTTTGAATTATTTAACTCTTGGGTTGCATTTTCTTTATCCACTGCAAAGGGCAATGGTCCGTTACAACTGTAAAGTGGGGCTGCCCGGAAAAAATAGTGGAAGTACGTAATACCCGAAACGATAGCCAGACATTCTTTCTGAATGGTTGAATATTTGCTTTCACTTTCTTTCAACTGACTACTTGCATATGCCAGGCGCTGATCTAGGGTGGTGCAACTGTTGCTATTGGCTGCTCTGGATCATATTCGTTCTACCAAAAAGAATTGACGATAAAATCTCTTCAAAGGCGTCCTTGAATGTTTGCCATCTTGATTTGTATGCGAAAAACGCCTGTGCTTTTGTATAGGTTGCTGAGCTGATAGCTCAGAATGCGCGCACACTGTTAGGAAATGTTCACTCGTGAAGGAAATTATTCAACATGTTGAACATCCTGCGCTAACAGCTCGAGTGAAGAAAATCGCACAGCAGGCCACGGCACACTTGAGGAAAGAGCCTATGCAAACAGTCACGAATGCTGCTCAACTGAGCTAACAGCTCAAGTGTGCGCCGGGCATAATGGATTATTGCATATGTTTAGGCATAGTTAGTCCGCTTTACTCTTTAAAGCTGCATGTTCTAGCGTCTTAAGAATTGTTTTCTATTAGATATTTCAGATTTGAACTTACCTCTATAGTAAGAGAGCAGAAATAAGGTAAAATGTGAAAATGTTTTGCTATCAGCATGCACCTGGATATAACCTCAGTAAATTGAAGAATATAATACAATAGTGAGGACGAAAATGACGCGACTCCTATCCCACAAGCTCATTAAAGCACTTTGAAACATAGTATACTTCAAGCACGCCTAAGCTGGAGGGCTGGGGGGTCTGCATTATCTCCACTTTTCAGCCAATGTGTGATGTCAAAGTTGAGGCATTCAATCCAAATAGAAGTTAGATTTATTCTATGTTGAAATTCCTCTTACCTTTGAAAAGTACCAGTTGTTAGTCCAATGGGCCTGCTGGAGGTAGATATCCCAAGTTTTTCCAAAGCGTGGTAGCATAAATTTGTCCAAAGTCGCATATAAATTTTAGGGCATGAGCAGATCTGTGTTCTTCTTCGCCTATCGCTAAACATGATCTTTTTACTTGAAATCTTTTGTATCTTTTATGTATCCCATCGAGCTAAGAAGTCTATATCATTTCTGGAAATATATGAATGACTTTGACCCCATCCACGCGAGTACGCTTGTATTTGTAAATTGTATTTCCGTTTGCTCCCATCCACACGTAAACAGCGTCTGCAGTGGATGCAGACGGTGATTTTAATGACCGCTGTCCAGGGTGGAAATTTTTGTATACGCTGTGTTTGCATTTACATGTGGACGACTGTAGACGGATATATTTGAAAACGATGACATCATAGCTTTGATTCAGGGAGCAAGACCTTGTAAACAGAGGTTGATAAAAAAACGAGCATTTCTGCTTTAGTGTCAGTTGAACTGCAGTAGACATATCATTGCACTAGCAAAAAGTGAAAATGAAGTCCAATAAGAAACAGAAAAGCACGCACTCATTCGTCTGGAGTGATGACGAGGTGGAGCTGCTTCTAATTGCGGTACACGAATACAAAGTTTCAGAAATGATAAATCTCATTGACAGGAATTATGTCAATCGATATGTTGATAAAGCAATTAAGTTGGGAAAGGAACTTTCTCCCAGTAAGAATGAATCAAAGCTATGATGTCATCGTTTAAAAATATATCTGTCTACAGCCGTCCACACTTAAACGCAAACATGTGTATATGAAATTTCCACCTTGGACAGTGTTCACGTATGGATGGGAACAAACGGAAATATAAATATTCGCTTACAAACATAAACGTATTCGAGTGGTAGGGGCATTAGTCTAATGCTTCTATCTAGACTGCGTGTTTCTCTATTTCAAAGTTGGCATTTCATTAAAGTTTATAGGGTGTGGTTTTTCATACACTATACCCCTGAAGGAGTAAGGGGGCTGGGAACGAGAAGGAACTCGTATAAAAGTCTTTGCAGGCTTGCTACTCGTCCCATCCTCTCTCACTCAAAAGTTTGTTTTGGCTTCACTTTCGTTCATGATAAGGAGCAACTTGCTGGATTGAAAGGATCCAAGGTATAGAGATTATAATAAAAGCTGATAAAATATTAGCGAGAGAATATGTACTCTTACTCCTACGAGAGAATATGTAAAGCAGTTAACGCACTTTGAAATTATTTCCCTAACGTATAAAAGACAATAATTATTAATGGTACCCGTTTTATCTAATTAAAAACCCATAATTTTCTCTGAATCAATTGCTTGTTGATGTTCTGTAGTTTGTGGAAAGGACACTTCGCATCACTCCTTTTTTCTGGATGTCTGAATGAGTGCTCTTTCGTTTTTCAGTTTCTTTTCATTAGTTCTTTGTTACTTCAAAAGATTGCGTATTTTGTTGCTTCATAGGAGTAAGTATTCTCTCGCCTCGTTAAATTCTTCAGTCAATGTCATCATGTTGGA